>JAOXJP010145626.1:0-13242 GCA_025762735.1 Platanus orientalis | reverse complement strand
CTCTATGACAGATCTGCTAATGTATAAAAATAGCTAAAAAGTTGTTGACCTATCCATCATGATTCGGCTGTGATATGATGACATACAACCACTCCTCCCTCACCTTTATAAAAGAGACCAAATATTTAGAAAGAAAAAATATGAAATGTTTTGAGGAGCTCAAGAACTAGAAAGGAGGAGGAGAAGAAGAAAAACAAGGTGGAGTTGCTGTCATTAATGGCCTGCAACATCTCTCTCTTAACTTCTTGATTTCATAACAGTTGTTTAATAAAAAAACTCTTTAGTCGATAGACTTCTCTTATGAATATTCTAGCTGAATTGTGATTAAGTTTCGAGCTTATGTCTTGTGTGATTCCACTTCCATGTTCATTTTGTTGTACATGGTTGAGTGATGAAAGTTTCGAGCTTATGTCTCCTATGATTCTGCTCCCATGTTCAGTTCTCTATTTGTGGTTGAGCGATGATGTAGATGTAAGCATGCATAAAATATGAATCTAATCATATTTAAGCACGATGGACTAGATGTCTTGTGTGATTGATACCCATGGATACATGGAGGTGTCCATGGATGAAAGTTGGAATAAGTATCAACATGTGACTTTTGTGAAACTTCCTTCACTTGAATTAGTTGCCCACGGATTAATTGGATTAATCCTCGGATGAACCACTTTGAGCACACTTGGGTGAACCTTCATGTCAACCCATGTGTGAATCCCCATTCACAAGTGCCACAGATAGAATCTTTTGATCCCACGGATGAAGGGATGAATGTGATTGAAAAAGCCATAATGCATTTAATGCATATAACAATAAATGAAATGATATCATACATGTCCAAAAAATAGAAATAGATATTATATATATTTTTGCACCCCCTTCTATCAACACGGATAGTTTGATTGACTATTAGCAAACAACTCAATTTCATTGAATTATAGTTTTCTTTATAGTCGAAAACAACACAATTTGAAGAAAAAGAATTTTTTAGGCTTTTCATGTGTTGGTGGTCAATAATAATTCTTTTTCTTGGAATTGATACGTATGCGGGTCTTTCCAATTTGGGTTATCAAAAGGGTTTTGGTTTCGGTAATGCCTCTATACCGAAGACTTTCACACTAAACAATGACACCTAGTGCAAGCAATGTAAAGAAGAATTTCTTTAAAATTGAAAGTACAAAATACAATGTTGGTTACAAGGATACCTTCGATTGATAGATTAGCCGTTGCTTATCCTCTTGAAATGGGGAAGGCCTCGTTGAATCTGATCATTTGAGTAAAAACAGATTATCTGCTACTCTTATCATGGAAGCACCTCATTGAATCTGGTTTCGCAAACAAGTCAGATTAGCTGATGTCTTTCTCTCTAAAAGAACTTCATTGAATCTGGTTCTACGAACAACACAGATTGGCCGCTGTCATTCTCTTAGAAGAATCTCGTTGAATATGGGTCTATAGTGTAATCGAATCACTCAAAGTAAAGGATTCGAGTCATCACAGGAGTTAACGACCGCTAAGCCTAACCTAAAGCTACAATTACTGATAAGATGTAAATTTGTTGATAATGATTGAGATGATGTCCCCTCGTTTTTCTTCTTGACCGTAATTTATAGAACTCCTTAGGTAGTTTTTTAAACTTCATGGTCACTACCTTAAACGATTATCGGTAGTTTAGCTTCATGGCCACTACCTCGAGCGGTTATGGATTGTTTAACTTCATGAACACTACCACGATCGGTTATGGGTGATCACGGGACTAACTGTATACAATTTGGTTTTGAGAAGTTGGGTAACCACTCATGTTGTCTTAACTGCCATTCCTGCACTTTCTCTACAGACTAGATTTGAGAAAGTGGGGTAAACATAATGGAAACTGAACCTTACAAAAACCTTAAATTTGAAAGGAGGAACAAAGAAAAGGAACCTTCTTAGGTTTTTCATGGAAACCTAGAGATTGAGAAAACGCGTTGTGGAAAGTTCAAATTGAAAGGGAAAGGGAGTTTTTTTTTTTTAAAAGAACCTTCTTGGATTTTTCAGGGTTAATCTAGAAGGGGAAGGAAGAAAAATAACATGCTCAACATTTAAAATTTCAATATGAAGAAAAAGAACCTCTTCAGGCGTTACATGGAAACAGAGGGAGAAAACTTTGCTAAAACTTCAAATTAAAAGGGATTTTCGCGGAAACTCATAGAGAGAATCTTGTGGAAAATTCAAACTAAAAGAGGAGAGAGAATATAAGAGCCTTCGCTGACTTTCTTGGAAGTTCAAAGAGATCAAACTGAAAGAGATGAGGATAAAAGGCTTTTAGGGCGGGAGGAAACCCAAAAGAGGAGAGAACCTTTCCGAAGTTCAAATTGAAAGGGAGAGGAAAAACAAGAACCATCTCAGGCTTTCTGCAGATATCCAGAGAGCGAGGGAGAGAGTATATAAGTGGGGGCGTCTACTCCCTTTTGGTTATAGTGTCTTGAAGAGAGAGGAGGGGGGCGGAATGGCAGATGGGGCAGTACAGTTTTTACTTGACAGGGTGGTAACCTTGCTAGGGGATGAAGTGAGACTTCAGGAAGGGCTGCGCGCTAATGTTGAAAGCATCAAAAGCTCGTTAATGACCATGCGAGCTTACCTAAAGGACGGAGAGGGAAAGGAAGTTTGTGAAGTTGAGAAAGATTGGGTGACAAAAGTGCGTGATATAGTTTACGACATGGAGGATGTTCTTGATGACTTCATGATTCACGACCGACGACAGCCTCATCGGAATGAAGTATTCGAGTTTGTCCATAAACATGCTCACTCTGTCAAGCACTGGATGCCATGCAAGGAGATAGACTCCCGGATAAAAAAATTGAAAACGAAGATACACGACATTTCAAACTCTAAACCAACTTGCTTCCATGGAGCCGCAAGTTCTCAGCCGCCTTGTATCATCACAGACAATGATGCAATACTAGGCATCGAAAAGCCCATAAACGAATTAATTGCTTGGTTAATAGATGAAGAACCAAGGCTCGTGGTGATTTCAGTGTTTGGGCCTGGTGGCTTGGGCAAAACCACCCTCCTTGAGAGAATCTACCATAGCTCTTGTGTTAAGGATCACTTCCCCAGTCAAGCTTGGATCACGGTTCAGCAATCATTTAACCGCAAGGAACTCCTACAAGGAATGCTAAAGCAACTCCATAAGAGGTGGAGTGGCTATTCTTCTGATTATATAAACAACATGGAGGAGCAAGACCTGATTGAGGAGTTGCAACAGTTCTTGGAGAAAAGAAGGTATGTTTTAGTTTTTGATGATGTATGGGACACAGAAATTTGGAAAGCTATAATAAGAAAGTTACCAGATAATGGCTGTGGTAGTAGGGTCGTCATCACATCACGTAAAAGTGAAGTGGCTTTTGGCGTGCAACCTCTCAGCCGTGTTTTTAATCTCCAACCATTAACTGTCAAAGAGGCTTTCAACCTCTTTTGCACAAAGGCTTTCCAATCAAACCCAGAGGGTCAGTGTCCTTTATATCTAAGGCCGTTGTGTGACGAATTCGTTAAAAATTGTGAAGGATTGCCTCTTGCAATTGTCGCTATTGGCGAGTTTTTGTCAGACAAAAGCCAGACGACATGGAAGGATTTGCTTGATGGATTCGGTTCTGAGTTAGAAAGCAATTCTATTTTAGCAACCATGGCAAATAGACTATCCCTAAGTTACAATGATCTCCCATACCACCTTAAATATTGTTTCTTGTACTTGAGTGTCTTTCCCGAGGATCTTCCCATTAAGCGTACAAGACTGGTTCGGCTATGGATTGCCGAAGGATTTGTTGGAAGCAGGGAAGGAAAATCTTTGGAGGATGTTGCAGATGAGTACCTCAACGAACTCGTCAACAGAAACCTGGTCAAAGTGGCTGAAACAGATTTTGGCGGACGAACAAGAACGTGCCGCGTTGGTGCGATTATGCGTTTGATAATTCTTTCGAAATGCAAGCTGGAAAACTTTAGCATGGTTTTGTCCCAACATAAAAATAGGGGTTGGCATGAGTCGCAGGACAAAATTCGTCGCCTTTCAATACACGGCAACAACTGGAGTAGTGCTAATATGAAGTTCACATGTACTCGCTCTTTATTGATGTTCAATGTAACTGACTCCTCTGGGCAGACGATTCTTTCGAGGTTTGAATCATTAAAGGTTTTGGATTTGGAAGGTGCGCCAATAAACAAGTTTCCTATAGAGGTGAAAGTTCTATCCCGGTTACGGTACCTGAGTTTAAGAAACACAAATATTAGTGTGCTCCCCAAAGATGTGGAAAAACTTCGGAACCTAGAAACCTTGGATCTTAAACAAACCAATGTTTCTGAGTTGTCTCTTACTTTTTCCACGCTTCAATGCCTGCGCCATCTTCTTGTTTCTCCGAAAAAAATTGACAGTGTACAGGGATTGAAGATTTCCTCTGGAATTCGTCATTTGACTTCCCTACAAAAGCTATCGTTGATAAGGGCAAGTGGGTCTAGCATAATTGGAGAGTTGGGAAGTTTGACCCAGCTAAGAAAGTTGGGAATAACAGATTTGAAAGAAAAAGACGGGAGGGATTTGTGCATGTCCATCCAGGAGATGCAAAACCTTCGTACCCTGAATGTAACTTCAGTTCGTGAAGATGTGTTTCTTGATTTGCGTGCTATGACTCACTGTCCTCGTCTTGAACGTCTATGTCTGAACGGGGGTTTGAAGAATATGCCAAATTGGATTTCCTCACTTAATTATGTGGTCAGGATAGTATTGAAGTGGTCAAGATTAATTTATAGCCCACTTAAGGCTCTTCAAGATTTGCCTAATCTAATGGAGCTCAAGCTAGTTGATGCTTACAATGGAAAAGAGTTAATTTTTGATGCAAATGGGTTTAAGAGACTTAAGATACTGGAACTTGATCAATTGCATCAATTGAATTCGGTGATAATAGAAGGTACAATGCCAAGTCTTCAAAAGCTAATTATGAGGAGTTGCCAGAACATGAAGAAGGTGCCTGACGGTTTTATCTACCTCAATAATTATCTGAAAGAGCTACATTTGTACGATATGCCCAAGGAGTTTGTGAACAAGCTTGAAAAGGATGGAGGCGAAGATCGTTCATTGCTTCGGCACATCCCTACCATCCATTCTCATTCTCGTCAAAGTGATGGAACATGGTCTCTCAGAGATCTTTCATGATTCATCCTGCGCTGCAGAGTTTGCTAGGCGAAGGCCCAATCTTTCCTTGGGTGAGCGTAATACTCTTTCTGTCTACCCATCTTCCTTAGCTTGGTTATTCATATTTCTTTTCTTCACTGAGTGGTATAATTTTTTTTATTGATATTCTTTATGGGTGTTCTCCTAGCCCAGTTAGTTGTCAGTCAAGAAGGGCATGGTGCCATTCGAGCTAATGCGGTCGTTTTTCTACAATCACATCCGACCAAGCATCGGCATTTGAGGATGTATTATATGCATGTCACAAACTTGTTGACTATTTCACTCATATTTATTTAATTTCTCTTTTTAATGGAGGTAATGTCTGTTGTGTAGCCTATTAGTTGTGAGCAAAAGCCATCTAAGGGAGAGGATCGTCTGCTGTGAATCAGCAGGAACTTCCTGCTGAGTTACCACACAGCGACGTGTATCCGGTTTTTTTTGGTAAATTGTTCCTGATTTTTTTCACCCTTTCCCTACAAATACGTGTCAGGATGTGGTTAAACTCAGCAGGAAGTTCCTACTGATTCACCATCAGACAATCCCTCCCTCCGAGGAATAGTGGGGAGATGGCACAACACGGCGTGTTATCCTGGAACAACACGGCTTTATCAAAGAAAAAAAAAACAAACCGAGCTGCTGATATTTTTGGTGATCGTGTCTATCACGACTCCCTTGATTTGGTAGTGGTCAACAAAGGCCACTACATACAGGTCAAAGCAGCCAGCATTAAATGGGTCACCAATAGAACCGTTACCTGGTCTTGAATGAGTCCCTGCCGTTCAACACTACTACAACTGGAACACGCATTCGTTGACTGGAAGAAGTGCAAGGGTCAAGAATTCTTAGCCCTCCGAGCCTTACCATTATTCCTATGGACGTTTCTCTTTATTTTACCAGCTACTCCATCCCACAAACCACTAAACACCCATATTACGAGTGGATAGCTAAGCAGGTGCCTACTCACACTACATACCGTTGGATTAAACCCCTTGACACCTACAAGGGAGGATGATACCTTGAGTACTATCCAAGTACGTGCACAAGGTCTTCGGTGCTTTAATATTGGCTTGGTTTCGTGTGGGGCATTTCTTGACTTGACCAGACCCATAATCACTCCTGATCACATCACAGATTGGAATGCCTGTTCATAACAATCCTCCTCATATTGGTCTTGCAGTCCAGCCTAAACCACATTGGCGCAAAATTAAGGGCACCTACAAGGCTACAACATTCCTCTCCCTGCTTGTCCAGCATTACTAACACATAACAAGGGCCCAATGGCGGTGAATTAGATAGCCATCTACATTATTTATTTGCTCATTTATTTGTAGCATGTACGGTCACTCCTTGTTTGTTCTTCACTTCTTGTACACCGTTGTTTAGCTTATCTATATAGATGATGTTACTCTAGTAACTCTTGTTCCCTTAACAATTTCATCAATATAATTGGTTTAGAGTTAGCCATAATGGATCCCATCACTCCTAGTTTGTGCTTCATTATGTCGGTGACATTATTGTCACTAGTAGTAACTCTGGTCTTCTTAACCATTTAATCGATATAATTGGTTAGAATTTGCCACAAATGATCTTAGGTCCCTACATTATTATGGAAATCGAGATAATGTTTACACTTACAAGACTAAATCTAACTCAAGGGATCCTTACCAAAAAATTAAAAAAACACTAAAGGGAAGCATGCTTATAAGTAGTGCTTATGTGAGAGGATGCAAAGCAATTCAATGCATCTTTATTTTAAATATTAAGAGGCTGGGTATTCAGATTTATTTCCATAGAAATGGATGTTTTGGAATTTAGTTGGAGACTAGTAGCATATAACTATTACTGAGCTATAGTTAATCCATGCAATAAATTTGGTTGAGTCAGTACATGCATGCTACAATTCGTAATCCACAGGCCACATGCAACATGTCAGGGAAAAAAAAAAAAACTTCTTTTTGTGAATGGGTCTCTTGATTATGGTCAACACCTAAATTGAAATAAATCTTTTGGTCTGTAAGCCTTTTACGAAGCGGTACGTAGGTTGTCATTGACTATCATTCTATAATGAATATTCCATTTCTTTTTTTGGGTGATCGACATCTAATTTTTGCACTATTAAATCAATCTTACATTTGCTCACTCCAATGCTTGATGCTAATTATGGAATATGGCTTTTATTATCCTGAAATCACATGGTTGTCCTTAATTTATTATGATATCAGTGGTTTGCTTAATCAACCAGAAATTCCATTTTGTTGCAATGTCCATATTATGTACATATATTTCAATCAATATAGTATTTCCTATATACACCAAACGAATTGAAGTGAATTTTCACTTTATCAAAGAGAAGGTTTCTCTTGATTCACTAGCATGGGCATCATTGTTTGCATTGTGGCTCGAATTCACTCTTCTGCTGTTGTCAGGTTGGGGAGTTGCCACCAATTCAGATTTTAATATAATAGAGTTGGACATCAACCCTTCTTTGAGAAGAAGGTAATTTGTGGGTCATGGTAGACTCCAACAAGACCAAGGTCTAGAGAAGTCATGGTAAGCTGTTTAGTTGTAGTTGGGGAATTAAGGTGTTAGGCCCTCCAACACCTGTCTTGAGACATGAGACAATTTCTCCTGTGCATATCTATATTGCTTACCTCCTGCTATAGTCAGTCTTGATTTGCATGTTTGAAAAGGAGCATTTTAGTTATTCTACTAATTGGACGGTTAGTCATGACTAATCATTTGGGTGCCTAACAATTGTCATGGCCATCTAATCAGATAGGGTAGAATCATATCCTCTAATCTTTGACCTCCTAAAATAGGCACGTTCTGTCTAGTGACTCTGATGAACTATATTCTATTTGGCTCCAACAAGTGTGGTGACAATTGGCCTCCGGTGACTCCGGCAAAGGCTACTAACTTTAGTTAAAGTGTTGAAATTTCTTCCAATGCAAGTTGCCTATTTGTAGACTAGTATAACTAATAGAACCAATACCTTTTATATTTGAGAGGTGTAACTATGTGTTTGGGAAGAAGCTAGCTAATAGACCTTGACAAGGTTTAACTATAGGCTCAATACAAGGTTAAAGGCTCATATAAATTTGACTGGTTTTGGTACAAAGCCTCACTCTTAAGCTTGATTTCAAGAGAGTTTTACTATAGAATCATTCACACTTGATGTACTAGCCATTGGGGCTTTATCCATTATTTATAGAGTGGCAAAAGAGCTCTATAAAGCCCCCAATAGCTATTTTAAAAGGTAAAAAATAGAGCCGTTTGGAAGTAGCCGTTATGAGTTTTTCTTCTATTTCTGATACTAGTGATCGATCACCAACCTCATGATTTGTTACCAATTCTAATCCTAATTTTAAAAAATTTCTCGTCGAATCAATCATTTTTAGTACTTACGAGTTTCTAAGCAAACGTTAGGATCAAAAGTTATGGCCATTTTAAGTTGGGCCATTTTATTTTTAGCACATTTTTAATGTACTCAATTTTTGCAAATTGTTTCCCCAGTAATCAATCACCAACCCTATGATCGATCATTGGGTGATCGATCGCGATCATGGTGCATGGGCCTTGGGTTATTAAGCATCTTGAGAAAATCCTATGGTGATTGATCATGATATCTAGTGATCGATCATTAACTTGGTGATTGATCACCAGTCTGATTTTTCTTTTTTCAGGTTTTACCATATATTGAATAATTCAACTATGTAGGGAATACATTTAGGTTTGGATCTTCATATTATTAAGCCATTTAACTATGGTCATGGTCCATACCCAATCCCCACTTACCAACCTTTACCAATTTACTTTTGGATTTGACTTGGAGTTTAGTGTTGGCTTTGAGGTTGCTTGCTCTTGAGACATGATGCGATCTCAAAAAATGCTTAAGTCTCTGATGCTTTGGGTTTTCTTGGCTATTTGATTAATCTTAAAGCTTTGATTATACTTGACTTGGACTTACAAAGATTTTCAATTATACACTTGGTCCATCATAATGATCACACTACATGAACTTACAAGTTTTGGAATGGACATTGACAATACACAAAATACCTAACACTTTCAGTCCCTGACAAGATGGGAGTAGTGGTTAAATTTAAAAAAAAAAAAAAACCATGATCATTTTCAAAGCAATAACATATGGGGATCTTATAGAGAACCATGATCTTCTTTAAAGCTATAACATGGGGATTATAAAGAGAACCATGATCTTGTTTAAAACAATGAAATTGGTATCTTGTAATGAACCATAATCTTCCTCAAAGAAATAACATAGGTATCTAATAGAGAACCATGATTTTCTTCAAAGCTATAACATGAGGATTTTTTAGAGAACCATGATCTTCTTCAAAGCAATGACATGGGGATCTTATAAAGAACCATAATCTTCTTCAAAAAAATAACATGGCGATCTTATAGAGAACCAAGATCTTCTTCAAAACATTAACATGGGGATCTTATGATAACCGTGATGTTATTTAAAGCCATAACATGACGTGATTGATCAAGTCCTAATTTTCTACACATTTTCTGAACTATGTAGGGGGTCTGATGGGTTGTCCTTTTTTGGGTCTTTTTGAGGGGTTCTACCACCACACTATGGTCTCCACTTTTAGGTCTATAAATGGAATGCAATGCATACTTTATACCTTTAGTGGAATGGGCCAATCCAAGGTTGTTTCCCATCTTCTTCAAAGCCTTTAGCCCACCAAGTCTTTTAGTCTCGATCATGTGAGCTCATAGGACACTTACAAGACACTAAGACCACACTTCTAGTTTTGTCCATGGGATTGACATTACATGTACATGAACAATCTCTCCATTGTTAATTACATGGAAAAACCCAAATAAACTAATATACAATAAATACATTATTTTTTCAATACCCTAAATTACATGGACTCAATATACAGAATGATACTTCTTTCTTGAAGCTTCATGTCTTGTTTGTGAGTTATAATCCCTATAACCACAACCACAAAATAATGCATTCCTCATGCCAAATGACAAAAAAGATAAATAAATCATTTAAGAGACAGGTAATGTGTGCATGATAGATAGTGAGTGTTGTGTATAAAAGATATGTATTCATAAATTTATCACAATTTTAAAGTTTCTCTCCCTATGTTTGTGCTACTTTCCCTACATGTGAAAACTCCCCCTCACTTTTACAATCACTCCTAACAACCACAACCACAGTGGATTCATCACATGTCTCCCCCTTTTGGCATGAATTGACAATTTATGCAATGTATAGATAACAATGCCATAAAAATACAGGGAACAAAGAGAATTGTGACAAGAACAAAGATATTGCTTTAAATAACAAAAAAGATTACAATATGAGGTAAATAGTTCATGTCCATGAGACTAACTATGGATCTACCGTAGAATATACAAAAAAATGCTATCATAGTCTCAACAAAAGATATGTCAATCATGGAATTTACATTGTCTTAAAAAAAACTATCTACCCTAAGACGTAAACATATCAACATCCCACATGCCATCAAAGGCATCTACACAACCAAATCAAAGATCCCTCATCCCTGTTACTTAGGGTCATCCTCATTGTCCTCATTATCTTTACCTTCTTCCTCTCCATCATTGGAACCCAAACCATCTACATCTTCCTCTTGAATTTCATCACCCTTGAATTCATCACCCACAACATCATCTACATCTTCCTCATCAAATCTAGGAGTGTCCTTCTGAAACTGATAACCAGACAAGTTAAAATGGTCCTCGGACTTAAGATCCTCTTCACTTTCTAAGCAATTAACAGATTTAAGCTGTAGTGGATGGTTTGGATGATAGGCATTGTGACCGGCTGTCAAAAGCTTCTGGTTGGAGGCAAGGGTCCATTGATTCTTTAAAACTCTAGTAACCTTGCACACCAAGGTGTGAAGAAGTCCCATTATAGAGGACTTGATCTTTGTAGATTGCACTCGATCTGGCCCAAGTTGTAGAGTGGTGCTAGAGGATGATCCTCCCTCATCCTTCTTTTTTAGACCTATGTGCTATAGGGTCCTGTGTCTAACTATGGGAATCGGCGTTCTGCCTTTTACAACCACCTTGAAGGGTACCTTGGTGGTTGTCATGATGCTAGTAATCAAAGTAGGGTAGGGAATGCTTAGACTTGTGAATTTGAACATCATGTGATAGATGATCGAGATAACGTCAATCCTCTTCGAGTCGAGGATGGCATCGATGAGATATGTGGTGGTGTTAGTGAGATCACTTTTGTGAGTAGTGGGAATGATGTTGTAGGTGAAGATGCAGTGAAAGAATTTTACCACGAGCCTACAGTCCCCGTGCATCAGATTCTCAGACCAAGGGAGAAACCAACCACACAGTCTCTGAACTCACTCACCCTTCTACTCGATGGAGAGCTTGCGGATTGGAAAGGGAATGGACTCTGGGTAATGCAAGGAATACCAAGAATGTTTGCCACACTGTCAGGACTGACAGTAATGGGTACCTTGTTCATGATGGTCTTAAAGGATTGTTGGGCATGGTTGATATCAAAGACGTTGGCATAGAAGATTTGTACAACCACTTCCTGGATAGGTCCCTTCACGAAAAAAAATGGGAATATTTTCCCAGATGCGAACCATTTATAGAGCTTCGACCACAATGAATCTCTCATTGATGATATATCACTTAGAGAAAATCTTTTCATATCAATCTAGACTTATGGCATTGCGACATGGGGAGTACGATATGTTATCCTTGTTCTTGGACCTCTTCCGTGGAGGAGAGGAAACCATTAGACATTTCCCTAGATTTTGAGAAGGTTGAAAAGATTCATCCTGTGACTTGGATGATTTGGTGGTGGTTTTCTTCAACTTGGGAGCCATTTGATCAAGGAACTATAAGGTTTTGGAAGGAAGAAACAACCAAAGGGCTTTAGTGTCTCTAAGGAAGATGAAACACTATATGCAAGAGAGGAAATGAACCCCCGAATTGTGCTTAGAATGATTTTAAAACCCATGCATTTTAGTTTTAAAAAATGTCCTCCTAATCAATCACTAGATCTGTGATTGATCATAAGATCCATGATTGATCATGATCATGGTTGATCATGGATCTAGTGATCAATCATGAAGCCTGTACCTAGACTTTTTTGGGCTTTTTCTATAGGTGTGACCCTTCACACACCAGCCCACTAAGTAGACCCACTTACTTGGGCTACTCTCCCTCAAATAGTTCCTTCCAACCTTGGTTGGTTGCACTTTAAGACTTTTTTGGCCAATTTTTAATTGAAAAGTTCAACAAGACTTTCTAGATTGTGTATAGGTCAATGACACTCTGAAGATACTCAAATCACTTGGGATCAAGGGGTTTGGTTAGAATGTCAGCGAGTTAATCTTCAATTTTCACATAATCTAAGGATACGACATTTTCTTCTACCAATTAATGAATGAAATGGTGTTTTATCCTTAAGTGTTGGACTGAATTCTTGGATATGTCAATAGCACTTTTGTTGTCTACAAATAGACTTATGGTGCCTTGTTCTAACTCATAGTATCTTAGCATTTACTTCATCTACAAGAGTTAGCTGCATCCACTACTAGCTACAATGTATTCAGCCTTGGCAATTGATATTGAAATGAAGTTTTGTTTCTTACTATACAAGGAAATAAGACTGTTGCCTATGTAGAAGTATCCTACACTCATACTTTTGCAACCCTTGACATCGCCAGTCCAATCAATATATGAGTACCTTACTATCTCAGATGTGGTATCAAATGGGTACCATAACCCAAACTCTACAATCTCGTAGACATAATGGATGATCGACTTAGTTTCCTTAGAATATGATTCTTTAGGGATAGTTTGGTATCTAACACATGCACCTACACTAAAGGATATGTTAGGTTTGCTCATAGGCAAGTAGAGCAAACTCTTAATGTGCCGAAATTTATGGCCCTACTAGTATGGGTTTTGGGGCATGATAATTGGGGTGAGCTTGGCAAACTCAGCAAGAAACAGTAAACTAAGGAGTAAGGGATCAAGACTAAGCACGAATCAAA
>JAOXJP010145615.1:0-13242 GCA_025762735.1 Platanus orientalis | reverse complement strand
GTAGTTAGGTTTTGTATATTGACCTATGTTGTAATAGTACCTAAATGAAATATACCTAAGCTCGGTAGTGAGCTTTAGAAGAGTGGACATAGGCCCTAATGCTAAACCACTATAAATTTCTTGTTGTGGATTATGTGTATGATTGTTTGTCTCTTTACTTGGATGTTCTCTACTACTCTTGCATAACACTTGTTTGACAAAATATTTGAGTAGACACTTTGGAGCACACACACATACTTGGGTTAAGTTTAAAAATATTAAAATTAATCCCAAGAAAAATTGGAAAATGGTTAAATTAACATTGATATCCTATTCACCCCCTCTAAGATAACTTTAGAGCAATTTCAAAATTGATATGAGAGTTCTCTAGAAAAATTTCCTAAGCTCCTGGATATGCTCGGATCAGTTTCAGGGTTGCCTTGGATTGGTTTGGCCTACTACTGGTGTGCTCAATACACACTAGAGAGCTTCTAAATCGATCAGAGGGACTTAGGATCGACCTGAATTCTTCAAATTTCAAAATTTTGGTTTGTTCCTCCTTTTTTCTTCAAAATTTAATGGTATTCATGTATAAGGTCTTACACAAAATAGGTGTGGACATTAGGGTTCCGAGCCACATTGGGGTACAGGTGATGCGTTGAGTTGTTAACATTAGGCTTAGGCTTCTTGGGGAGTCACCACCAACGTGGGGTTAACCGATGGAGTTGGACATCGGTTCTCCTCTCTGGAGAAGATGAGAGGTCTAGACCCAAAGGTCTAAGGGTTTAACTCCTAAAACCGATCTACTTTCCTAAGATCATGAGTAAGTTGTTTAGTTACATTTGGGGAAGGTGTTAGGCACCCCAAGTACCCACCTTTTTAGTGTGACATCTCTCATTCATTCATGTTTTAAACTAACATAAAGTCCATGCTTGTAAAAAAGGAAAGATGCAAATTTATGTATTTTCACAGGATCAACACCTGATTGTGTTACCAATGCCTGAATTTAATTTAAGGTGAAATTCAGGCATTGGCTTCTACAAAATTAAGAAACCCATCTTTTGTTTTTGTCTTAATTAACAGGGTGTCCTTAGGTTTGTAACTTTTAGAGGGATGGTGGACCCCTCTAGAGCCCACACACACTTGTCTCAAGGTTGGAATTAACTGTGATGCAAGGTATAGCAAAAAGTGAAAATTTATATTTTTTTGTCTTAGGCTTAATGCCTATGATGTTTAAATTTACAAAGCCTAAATTTAATATAGGCTAAAATACAGGCGTTAGTTGCTGGTGAGACTAGCAATTGACTTGAAACTATTCAATCCCTTACGTGTGTCCCCTGTACATAGGGATTTGTCTAGGGAAGGGGAATGTCTCCCCTGGGGTGAAGCTATCCTAATCCTGAGATTATATACCTCTGTAAGTATAGAAGTGGAAAAAGCAAAGAGATTGGTTCATTTCCTATTTTTTAAGCCTAACACTTGAATTTAGTCTTAACGCCTGAATGTAATTCAAAGTGAAATTCAAGCATTGGATGTTGGATGGCTCAAAAACTAAACCTAATTTATTTACATGTTTCTGTGGGTCCTAGTGCTGTGGGACCCTTGTAAAGGGGTGAACCACATCTCCTAGGGTTAGACTGTGTAATCCTAGAAGTTCGAACCTCTATAGATACAAAGATTTGTCTAATAGAAAAGGGCAGGTTGGTCATCTTGCATAGGCTTAACGCCTGAATTTGTGTCTAATGCCTAAATGTCCAATGTCTGAATTTAATTCAGGGGAAATTTAGGTGTTAGTTGTTGAATTACAACAATTCACCTTAGCTTTTTGGCCCTTTGTGTGGGTCCTAGGGTTAAGAAATATCCTAGACAAGGGTGAGCCCCTCCTATGATGCAGGGCTTATGCCCTAGGTTTGTGACAATAGTCAACATATTTAAAAAATTGATTTTTAATCACAAGCCTAACACCTGAATTTCCTCCCAATGCTTGAAATTAAATTCAGGCGTTAGGGAGAGAAACGAGGACCCACAGAGGTGCTTGAGCACAAGGGTGGATTCTAGAGGGTTGTTTCAGCATATGTGTAGGCTAGGGAAGAATCAGGGTTCACTGGGGTGGGTCCCAAATCCCAACATATGATTCTTGCTCTAATTCCTATTTGTTTAATGCTTGAATTTTATTTAGATAAAATTCAAGTGTTCGTTGTTGGGAGAAAATCTAGCAACTAGATTTCTTGGATTTTGAACCCCTTTGATGCATTGAGAAATTCTAAAATTTCTAACAGATGTATATACATATAAGAGAAATAACATATTAACAAATTAGCCATAGATCATGTTTACAAAATTCTAAAAAAAATGGACAACATACTTGAAAAATAGGCATAAAAAGATAGATTTTTTAGGTCAGTTTGGGGGGACTATCCCTAGGCTCAAACATGTTTAGAAAATTATGAAAAAATTACTAGAGGTAGGCTTGCCTCTTACCATAGAAATTTGAGCCCATTTGGCTCAGTACAAAAATCATAAAAAATTGGGCAGCATGTTAGAGTAAAAATAAAGAGCAATGAAGACAGTTTTGTCTCCATTGTGTAACCTGAATTGAAGCAATCATATAGCATAAATTTGAGCAGCATAACAACATGAAATATAAGCTAAATGGACTAAAGAAACTACCCTAGGCTTGGTTTAGACCTTACTTTACTTAGCTAAGGGTAAGGGTTGGGTCTTGAGCTTCCTTTTCCTCTTCTTCTTCTTCCTCTCCCTTTTCCTTTTCCCAATTTTTTTCAGCCAACCCAAATGTGCTCGAATTTGGGGCTATTTATAGCGAAAATGGGGTTAAGGGGAGGGCTAGGATTGAGTCTAGGGTTTAATGGGATTAAGGGTTAGGATAGGCTTGTGTTTGTTCACATGGATTGGTGAGGTGGACCAATGAAATGGGGTTTATCCACCTCACAGCCCCTTTAATTGGTTGAAGATTATCAAGGGTGGCGATGCATTTTTGCTTGTTTGACCCAGGGTAAGGATTTATTTGTACTAGTTTACATGGATTGATGAGATAGACCAATGGGAGATTGGGATGATGCTTACTCATCAAAATAGCCCCCTTTGATTGGTTGAAGACAATCAAGGGCTATTGTGCATTTGTGCTTATTTGACCAAGTATAAAGATTTGTTTGTGCTAGTTCACATGGATTGAGATAATCCAATGGGAGATTGGGGTGACACTTACTCATCGAAATAGCCCCCTTTGATTGGTTAAAGACAATCAAGGGCTAGGATGCATTGTACTAAATGGAGGGTTGCATGTGGGTTCTATAAACATTTAAAATTCAAATCCTTGATCTAAAGGTGAGTGATTGGGGTGCACATGAAAAGATTCCCATCTAAGGGCTTGTGGAATAACCCTTTAAGTGTGATTGCATTAAATAGGCATTAATGGGTGTTAATGAGCTAAAATCCAAAAAGGATGAGCTCATTAACCCTAAATACATTAAAATTACTCCCTTAACTATTTGTCTCTACTTTATGAGTTCTCGTGCTTGGAAACGTGTAAACTTAATGTTTGATTTCAAAGTCCTGGATGTTTTGGTCACAATGGATTAGTCGGAACAAAATTACGATAAGGGTAGGAGGTGAAATCAGGGGTTTATTGGCCTCAAAAGCTCTCAATAAATACTTGAGGGGCAAGATGGTCAAATTAGTTTCTGGGATCTTCAGATAAAAGGTGGCCCTGAACTTTTGTGAGCTACAGGCTCTGACTACTCTAGATTATGATTCTCAAGTAAGAAATCATGGTAAAAAATCCATTTTTGGCCAGGTGAATGACTTTGGCTGAAAATGTCACTAGAATTGTTGGAAGTTTCTATGGAAACCCAAGCTCACCGTATTTTGAGGTTTCAAGAGTCAGGAATCCACAAGAATTGATAGTTTGTCCAATGGATTCTTGGGCAATTGTAAAGGATTTTTTGAAGCAGGGTCGCTTAACAATACACTATTCCTATAGCTTGTTCGAGAATGATAACATTGGGCTAATAGACATCCTCTATTGTCATGGCTTATGAAACAGTCTTTTGAGGACAAGAAGAAAACTGAGAAAATGGTCGCCTGACCTAGCTGAATTTTGAGTCTGAGGCAATTTTTAGGGACTTACCGAGCGCCAGATACAGACAAGTTGAGTCTCATCTTAGTCTGGACAAAATGTGGTGAGTAGGCTTACAAAAGTTGTCGAGGCAATTGAGCGAGATGGGCTTTTGAAGGTCTTAAAATTTCTGAGGGATGATCACTAATAGACTGAACTTCATAGTTCTAATGAATTCCTGGGGTTCAGTTGAGCACACAACATTTGACTCAAATGTGTAGTTCATTTTGAAGTTGTTGGGGGAAAATGAGTGGATTGATTCTTTAAATGCTCTTTTCTATTAGGGGGTTTTGCGAAGGCCTCACAAATCTGGAGAGATGGGCACTGACTTATCAAGATTTAGAGGCCCGGAGAACATTCTGGACCCATATAGGTGAAACGTAGCCAAAACTAACTTCTCACCCCCTATAGAAGATTTAAGATTTCATGGGGGTTTGAGACTTCGGATACCCTTGTTTGGTGAAGTAACTGATTGAAGATAAGGCTAAGACTGAAAGACGACTACTAACCTTTCCGAATTCTGATACCAGATGAATCTTTGAGAGCTTTTTGTGCTTCATTTTCTGACTAGGGTTTTTGAATGTTGAGAAATCGGTTGTTACCAATTTCTAAAAAGATTTTTCCTATGATAAGTGCCTCGAAGGTGGTGGAGATTGGAGTATGTAGGACTTGACATGACACGAATCGGGTGATTGAAGAAGCTTTACAGGTCATTTGAGGGTCTAGGGGTAAATCTTGAAAGCAAAAGGGAAAATGGTAATTTTTTTGTACATAAGGACAAAAGGGGTAAAAATGACAACTTTTTGCCTATGATGCTTCACTATGGGAAGACTTATGGAGGCTGAAGAATTTGTAGACAATGTGAAGATATCAAATTTTGGCTTTTGAAGGTCAAATGGTAAAATGGTAATTTTTCACTTGGGATGCTTCATTGTGGGAAGGCTTACGGAGGCTGGAGAAATTGAAGGCAATGTATTTGGTGGTGTTGGATGTGGACTCTTATATCCCTATTGATGTTTCTTGGAGAATCAGGGTTTAACTAGAATGGTGTATTTAGGTTGATCTATTGCACTTGGTATGATATAGATGATGCTTTTTGCAATCAAAAAATTCAGATTTCACAAGAGATGCCTAACCTCTTGGGGTCCATTTTGCTCTCCCTAAACCAGGGTGCTTAATGTCTTGATGCCTAAATGCAACTTTGTTTCTCTTCATTCCATTAGATGACCCGAGTCAAAATTTGGGTGCTGATAATAGCTTAGGTCTTTAATATATATGTGAGGCGTTATTGTTGTATACATTGCTAGGAGTTCCATTCATTAAAAGTTCCACTAAATACATCTCATACAACATTAAGAACCATTTGATTGATGATTCTTGTAAGAATCTCTAAGGCTTTATATCACCAAGAGCTGATGATAGAAGGGGTATGGAATATAATCTTTCATACAAAAAACATTGTCTTTTAAATATATGCAAAGTTTGTTCAAAGGGCCTCTATCATCTTCTTCATCACTTGCTTTAAACCTCTCTATTGAATCTCAGTAAGGCCCATTTGTTGGTTTTGTTTCTCAAGCTTTTCAATAACTTTTGTATTTTAATGATATTTTTAAATTGCTGGCGTAATATCGTCAAGCATCCCATTTTGAATTCTAATAAACAAATAGTTCAGGTCTTACAGTTCTTTAGTTGGAAATAAGCTAGGGACTGCTCACAAAATGACCACAAGATTCTCAATTATGATTGTTAACTGACCTAGCATCTCCATCAGTTCAATTTTTAGTGTAATTGTTTTGATATTTGCACTGAAATGAGATATTTTCATACTGATGATGCAGTTTAAGAGAAGTTTCCTCATTTCAATCCATTGCTTGCAATCCTAGTAGAGGGTTTAAATTGAATTCAATTGGATTATCTTAATCCTTTGACTTTATAGTACTCTTTATTCATTTTGATTGTGCATGACATCAATGTTCATTTTATACAACCTCTAGCAATAGGCATGGATGACACTAAAATGGTACCATACATATGAAATGAATTCTCTTCCATAGCCATCCAAATGGATCCAAATACTCAACAATTTGATCGAAAGATGTGGTTGCAATGAATCTTATAATATGTGCATATACTTTCATCTATAGTTATATATTTGAAGCTGTTGATGTTGATGTGTGTACTCAAATGTATGTATGCATGTATGTAAAATAGTTGATAAGATGATATGATGATGATGATGATATATATGGACCGTGATGATGAATAATGACAATGGTGGTAGTGTTAATTGGTATAGAACTTACATTGTACAAACTGGATAAACACAAAACCAGGACCTTTTATTTATTTATGTCGTGAAAAACTTGTAAAATTAACACTTTTAACACTATTGACATTTGGGTCAAGGGTGGAAGTGCAAATTTTACATTGAAAACAGGAATAAGAAAAAAAACGAAACAGCATCAAAGTTCTCACTCCACTAATATTTCTCCTCCTCGTGCTCAAAGCTGTTCTAGCTGGAAATTGAATGATTTCTGAACTTCCTCTGTAAAAAAAGTAGAAGCAGAAGATGAACAAGAGGTTCCCTTAAGAGACGATGGGAGACTTTCACCAACACAGGCATCAATCTCCTCTTCAATGATAGTATCCAACATCTTCGATGCTTGGCGTCTCACTACAGAGATAAACTGTGGGGGAGCCACCTCTGTAATGAACCTTGTCATTTGAGAATTCGCCATTTCTGTTAAGCTGAACGAGATGGGAAAGAAACCTAGAAACAAGCAAGAAGAGAAAATTGAAAAGGTGAATCCTAGAGGAGAGGAGAGAGAAAGTAGGTTGGTAGTAGAAGAAGCTCTGGGTAGTAAGGAACACTCCTTCAACACAATTTATAGAATAATTCTACACACAGTAGCCTCTTAGGTTGTCTACATCGTTAACATTAAAGCTCCAACCATGAAGCCGCATCCTGCTTTTTGCATTAAGTGTTTTGGGTTTGCCCTTTCTTCAAGGGAATTAGAAAAACCAGAGAGGAACATGTGGACCTCGGTAAATAATCCCAAAAAAAAAAAAACACACACACACACGTGGACCTCTGTTTGATATGGGTTGGAATCATCTCCAGGCAAAGGTATACGCCTCCAATACCAATCAACAGATGACATGATTCTTGATAAAGGTGGGTGTCATAGTAAATATTAATACACAGTAGATAAATACCCTATATTCTCAGTAAAATACCCTTTGTCAGGCAACCTATCATTATACTAGCATTATATCTTTCCATTCAGACTGGAATGATTGAAAGTCTTATGATGTTGGCATTGGATAGAGGTATGATTTGCTTCGATTTACCACTTGAACAATGCCATATTCATACTATAAATTTAATTTAAGAGAATGATTGTCTGTTTTGAGACAGACCTCTAAAGGTGTGCTATTGATTGACACATGATGTGTTTTTTGAATTTGATGTCTTTTATTGACACCTACTTTTTCAACTGAACAATTTTTTGGACCCTTTTACCCCCAACACAACACATGTCTGTTTATAATTCACCGTATACACTACAGAGGCATTTTTTTCACAGAACATTTGCTTCGATTTATTTATAGAAAGAAAAGGCATGAAACAAGAGGATTTGCCTTATCTTTAAGTCTGTCTGGAGCCATCAATCAACACTTGACACAATGCCTGCCAAAGGGTGTCTCGATATATACATATGGGTGGGTCAAAGGACTTTATCATAGTAAATCCATAGTAAATAAAACAGTTAAGACCGTCTCCTATGAGTATGACAGTCCCACACACACACCCCAAAAGAGTGACAAAAGGCCTTTTAGGGGGTGCATGTGCGCTAGGGACTATCATAGGACCATACCACTCACAGAGACAATCTTTTTGGTAAATAAACACTTTTGTATTTATCAAGGCAACGTGTCATGTGTTGGAAGGTTCTGGCATGATACCTCACAATTCAGACTGGAGACCGTAAAGTAGATGTCTCCTTTGGCCTTGTGATCAATGTGACTTATGGATACATTATTGAACTAAAAGTTACCACAGAGGTAATTCTACATTGTGTTTCAGATACTACTAATGTCTTAGAGAAGTACTGGTAATGATCAAGCCTTGCGTCTGCTACTTGACCTGACCAATTTTTGTAACCCGACCTATGACTCAACTCGGTTCTCTTTTATATAACCGCATATATAAGATGCGTTAGGATTTTTTGAGATGGTATTTTGACTTTGATAGAGAGAGAAAGGAGTGGAAGGGTGTATTTGGGGCTTAGGGTTTGAGAGCTTGATTTCCTTGTAATCTCCTTTAATTGATAGTGAAATTTTCTTCTGTCATTGCCCATGGATGTAAGCTATAAACTGAACCACATATATCATTGTGTTTTGTGTGCTTTGTGTTTCTTGTTTAATTACTTTCGTATTTCTCTATGCTTTGTAGGTTTAGTCATAACAAACTGGTATCAGAGCTATTTGGTTGTTTCAATCTTAAATGACAGCAAAGTTTGATATAGAGAAATTTGATGGGAGGAACGATTTTAGCCTCTGGCAGGTAAAGATGCGAACTTTACTAGTTCAATAGGAGATGATGAAAGTACTGAAGAACAAAGATTTTCTACCTGAAACCATGTTGAATGATGATAATGATGAACTGATGGAAAAGGCGCACAATGCTATTCTGTTATACCTGAGCAATGGAGTTCTGTGAGAAGTTATACAAGAGGAGACGATTGCTAGGTTATGGCTCAAGTTGGAAAGTCTATACATGACTACTCAAGTTGGAAAGTCTATACATGACTAAGTCTCTCACAAACTGTGTGTATTTGAAAAAGTGGTTGTTTACTCTCCAAATGCACGAAGGTATGCCCATTAAAGACCATCTTAATGAATTTTATAAAATTATTTTAGATTCAAGAAATATTGATGTCAAAATTGATGATGAGGACCAAGCTATTATTCTAATGTGTTCTTTATCACATTCTTTTGAGTTTTTTTTTTGATACCATGATGCAAAGGAGAGATATTCTTTTCATGGAGGATGTCAAGGCAACCTTAAACTCTAAGGAATTAAAAAGGGTGTTTAAAGGTATTGCTGAGAGCTCAGGTGAGGGTTTGACTATGAGAGGAAGAACACAAGAAAATGGGTTTGATAGTAGAGGTCGGTCTAGATCAAAATCTAAATCTAGAAATTTGAAGTGTTTTCATTGTCATAAGAAATGACATTTTAGAAAAAACTATCCGAGCATAAAGGGAAAAAAAATGAGAAAAACTTTAATTCAGGGACTGTTGCTAGTGTTGTAGATGATAGTATTGATGTTCTCTCAGTTACTAATGGTAGCCTAGGTGGTGATTGGATTTTTGATTTGGCTTGTACTTACCACATTTGTCCCAATAGAGAATGGTTTACCACTTATCAATCAATAGATGGTGGTAAAGTTCTGATGGTAAATAATATAACTTATAAGGTAGTTGGGATAGGTTCGATTCAAATTAAGATGTATGATGGTATTGTGAGAACTTTAACTAATGTCAGACATGCTTTAGAACTAAGAAAAAAATTGATTTTCTTGGGTATGCTTAACTCCAATAGCTGTAGTTATAAAACTGAAGGTGAAGTTTTGAAGGTCTTGAAGAGTGTTCTTGTTGTGATGAAGGGATAGTGGAAGAATGGTATTTATTTGCTACATGATAATAATACAGTTATAGGTGCAGCTGTTGTATTGACTTCGGAATCAGATTTAGACATTACCAGGTTGTGGCATATATGGTTAGGGCATATGAGAGAGGGGTATAACAGTGTTGAATAAACATTATTTACTTTGTGGCTAAAAAATAGGAAAACTGAACTTTTGTGAACATTGTTTTTAGGAAGTATTGCAGGGTGAAGTTCAGTATGGCTGTTCATAGAACCAAATGTATCGTGGATTATATTTGTTCGGATCTTTGGGGTCCCTTTCGTGTTCCTTCTCTTGGTAGTGGAAGCTATATGGTGACATTAATTGATGATTTCTCTTGGAAGGTCAGGGTATTTATTTTGAAGCATAAGAATGAAGTCTTTGTTAAGTTCAAGCAGTAGAAGGCTTTGATTGAGAAGCAAATAGGGAAATAGGTCAAGTGCTTGATAACTGACAATGACATGGAATTTTGTGGGGGTTCTTTAATAAGTTTTGCAACAATGAAGGGATTGTGAGACACCGCACAGTTAGAAATACACCGCAGCATAATGGTTTTGTAGAATGGATGAATAAAACATTATTGGAGATGGTAAGATGTATGCTTTCTAATGTTGGGTTGTCCAAGGAATTTTAGGCTAAAGATGTTAACACAACTTGTTATTTGGTGAATAAATCTCCATCAACTGCTATCGAGTGTAAGACTCTTGAGGAAGTCTGGTCTAGTTCTTCAACTTGTTACACTGATTTGAGAGTGTTTGGTAGTCCTGTTTATGCTTATATGAATGAGGGTAAACTTAAGCCAAGAGCAAAGAAGTGCATATTTCTAGGATCTGCAGATGAGGTGAAAGGATTTAGGTTATGGTATTTTGATTCCAAGTTATTCAAGTTTATTATTAGAAGGGATGTGACCTTTTATGAGTTTGCTATGTTGAATCCTAAGGAGTGTCTTGATAAGGAAAAGACCACGATGTCAGGGAGAAGGTGGAGCTTGAGATTAAAGCTTTAAAAAATATTCAAGAAGATATTCTAGCTCAGGTAGATGAGAAAGAGGTGCAACATCCTATGGATGAAGAAGACACACTACAAGAGCAACGATATAATCTGGCTAGAGACCAGAAAATGAAGCAGATTAGACCACCTGAGAGACATGGCTACGCATATCTGGTTGCTTATTATTGATATATGTGGGCATATGGGTAGTTCTAGGAGTCTTGTAAGTGTCCTATGTGAGCTCACAAGTTCATATCATGAAGCCAAGAAGGACCAAAGGCCTAAGGAAGAGCACCGGGAAGAGGCACACCAAGGAAGATATATATCATGCATGTATATCATTTTGTGTCTCAAAATGATCCTAGACATTATTTAGGGTCCCTAAGAATACCCAAACCAAGATGCCTAAGGACAACCCAAAATAAAAATGCAAAAAATTTCATTCAAAATTTTGTTTATTATGAAACTCGTAATCGGTTTTAGTGCAATTTTGCATCTTAGTTAATCACACCCGAGCCCAAAACCAATAAGCCCAAATCGGTTTCGACAAGAGTTTTGAGAAATTACCCAAAACACAAACCTGTTGTGAAACACCAAACTGATTTGGGGCTTGATAGACACTCGAAATTGATTGTGGATTTTGTAACCGATTTGGAGTCTAAATTGATTGCAAAACCCCTAATAGGTTTGGAGGGCATTTTTGGAAAAAAATTTGACACAAAATTTTAGGCAAAAATTTCAAAATTTGAATCCCGTTTTAGCACATCTAAAAGCCCAAAATGCTCATATCACCATATGCCTATCCTAAGGCCATGGATACTCCTCCCTACTATAAAAGGGACTTTTTCCCTTTAGAGTAAGGCATCTCCAACACTCCAAGTTATTTTTAGAGAGTTAAGTGACATATTATTTTGAGAGCCCTCTTCATTGTGCAAACCTCTATAGTTTACAAATTATTAAGCTTTAGTAACTAGCATTCTACACTTCTCTCTCTCATTTCTTCTCTTCTATTGAGCATCACTTTTATTATTGAGGAGAGGTTGTGTGAGCACTTTTCTAAGAGGATCTCACCTTTGGCTGAGCCCAATGAGCACTAGAGCCAAGTATTTGGAGCTTTTGGGTAGCTAAAGCATACTAGCTCATCAAGGAGCATCCCCCTTTTGAGTAACTAGCAACATCAACTATATTGTGGTAATGTTTACTTGTCTTTGCATTCATACTTATTATTGTTATTACTTTGTTTCTGCCAGAGACACCGAAAGCTTGACTACCTCCATCAGAGACATTGAAGTAGTACACACATACTAGAGACATCGAGTGTTGTTGTTTAGCTTGTCATTGAGCAAGTAGTTAGGTTTGTATATTGACCTAGGTTATAATAGTACCTAAATGAAATATACCTAAGCTTGATAGTGAACTTTATAAGAGTGGACGTAGGCCCAAGTGTTGAACTATATAAATCTTTTGTTGTGGTTTGGAGTTATGTGATTGCTTGTCTCTCCATCCTTATATTATATACTACTCTTGCTTAGCATATGCTTGATATTGTTCTTGAGTAGTTACATTGAAGCACACACTCACTTAATTAAGCTAAGTGTAACAATAACTAATAACATCCATAAGGTAAATTAAAAATGGGTGAAATAAATTGAAAAATCCTATTCACCCCCCTCTAAGATTACTTTAGTGTCATTTCACTTATGTACTTATTGTGGCAGAGGATATTGAGGTTCAAGAACTGTGTACTTATCATGAGACCATCACTAGTGGAGAGTTCGCATAATAGACTGTTGCCATGAGTGAGGTGATTGAATCTCTTTACAAGAATCATACTTGCAAGCCAGTGAGACCACCAAAGGGCTAAAAAATTGTGGGCTATAAATGGGTCTCCAAGAAGGAGGGAACTCTAGGGGTGGAAGTTGTAAGGTTCAAAGCGTGGTTGGTGGCATTGGGATATATATAGAAAGAAGGCATTGACTTCAATGAAGTGTTTTCACCTGTTGTGAAGCATAACTCTATCCAGATGCTACTTTCCATGGTTGCTCTATTTGGCTTAGAGCTTGTGCAGCTTGATGTTAAGACTGCTTTTCAGGAAGGTGAACTAGAGGAACAGATTTATATGCATCATCTTGAGGGATTTGTGATCTAGGGAAATGAGAACCATGTTTGTTTATTGAAGAAATCTTTGTATGGTTTGAAACAATTTCCTAGCTAGGTGATAATTGCTTAAAATTGCATAATTATCATAATCAAAATAAGCATTATCAGATTTATTTTATGTGTATTTATATTAAATTATGTATTTTCTCTTGTAAGATCTCAAGAAAAAGCCCAATTGAAGTTTGAAGCCCATTAGCAAAGCTTACCAATGGAGATGATGTCAAAAGATGATGGAGATCACCACCACCTGATCCAATCAAGTGAAGATCAAGCATCCAAGGGAATTCA
>JAOXJP010145604.1:0-13243 GCA_025762735.1 Platanus orientalis | reverse complement strand
GTCATAATGCTATTGATTTTTTAAATGATGAGAAAGGAGTTTGGTCCATGGTTCTGATGCTAATGCCGATTACAAATGGTGATATTTTTTTGGATTTACTTTTTTACAACTTTCAGTATATAGTTTCTTATTTTTTGTATGGGTTTCTTGGGTTTTTAATTTGAAATTTTTGGGTAAGATTTTTTATTTTATTTTGAAGGATGTTGTCTATTTGTGCTTCAAAAGCAAGAGTTCTTTCTCTTCAGCGTTAATCTATAGAAATAGTATTTGAATTTCAGTACTTCAATACATTGGTGTAAACTTACGTCACAATACTCATAGGTATTTGAGCTTATATCAAATACTTAGGAGTCTCTCTATCTTTGAACGTGAAAGTAACCATATTTATATATTCTTAATATTTTTATTACAAATTTTCTTAACCACCTGTTTGATTATTTCACATTTTAAGTTTTAAGTGATGCTGCAAGAGCTACTAATGAGAGGCTTAATTACATTAGATCAAACATCAAATATGAATTTTTATTAAAAAAGATAACATAATATATACACTATACAATGAAATAATGAGAATGTAAGTTCATATCAAATTTCTTTTGGTACTTTTTCTCTTTTTCTTTTAACTATCTGATGTTAATAGAGGCTTCTTATGAATATATTATTTTTCATTACTCTGTTCATAACTTCTCAAAAAAGGTGATTCAAACTCCAAAACCTATTTTTCTTGAAATCATTTAGCATTAGTGTAAGGTATAAATCTCTCAACCACTTGCACTACATGGTTATGAAATAAATTCCAGTATTTATTTGGGTTCTTTCACTATTAGGTAATTTTATTGTAATTTAAAATTTAATTATTTCTATTTATTTTCCATCAATGATGGATTGATTCATGAAACAATATAAATCTTAAGGGAGTAGATCTTTCATTACATGCTCCATGCACCGAATCAGGATAATTATAATTCCTAAATTAGGAATAATTGTTAAAATTATATTTAGCAATTTTTACTAATTGTTATTACTATCTTTTTGTAATTTTAATTGTTTTTAGTAGAATTCCTCTCAAGTATTATGATTGAGTTTTAACAATTTTTTTTTAGTAATTATTTCTAATTTATTATTGTTATTTTTTGGTTTTTATTGCTTCTCTTATTCACTGACCTGTGCTTGCACGGGTTGATTTGCTAGTTTATATATTATTATGTCATCAACTTTCCTATTTCTCTCCATATTTATTATTATATTTATTTTCTATTAAGAGTCCACATTGTTTTCCTACACATGCTTCTCACACATACATATTCTTTCTCCGTCGTTTATTTTTTCTTTATTTTTAATAAATATTGCTATAAAATCTCATCTAAAAGTTTCAGTTACCTTTATATTTTTCCTCATTTTACTCCCCTCTTAATATCCATATTTTTCTCACTTATTATATCTTTAACGCCTTTCTTTTCAAATCTTTCATATTTTTTCTACTTTAAATATACTCTTTTATATCTTCTTATTCTTTTTTGGTAAAATATTTCTTGCTATTTTTTCTTCTTATCTTTTCTACTATATCTCTCTATTACAAAATAGTTTGCTAAAATTTTTATTTTAGCAAGTTGTTAATATACCCAACCATAATGTTCCACATCTCTACCTCCTTTTTTTCTTCTACTCCTGAATTAACTTTAATGTCACTCCCTAAATTATCTCTAATATCAATTCATATTTGTTTATTGTTATTGAAAAACTCTTTCATTTTTTATTCTTCTCTACCCATGTCTTTATATCTTTCTTTTTTTCTTCTATTCCTTATTTATCTTTAATGCCACAAGCTATATTATATCTAATGCCAATCAATATTTATTAATTCATTTTTGGTAAACACTAATCAATATTTATCTATTTTCATTAAAAGCTCATTCATTTTTTTAAATTTCTCACCACCCACGTCTTACCTCATTTTTTCCTATTATAATGCCCATTCATTTATCTTTCTAATTTATTTCCATTAAATTTTGTTTCCTCTTTTTTCTCCCCACTCACTCTTTTCTAATGATAATGTTAATATTAGTATCATTCTATATTAATGTCTATGATTTATTTCAAAATTTGTTTTACAAAAAAATTCTCTTATCCCTTCTTTTTAAAGTATTCCATGTTGAAAGGTTTTACAGATGTTTGAGGTATTAGGAAAAGGTGACCACCATGTTGCTTCAATAATTCAAGACTGGATTCAGAAGTGGTACCACGACTAAAGGTACAATTGTGTTGAATGGTGTCTACCATCCTTACAGTTGTACCTTACAAGTTCATAGCTAGCTACTTCAACAACTAAAAATTGAGTTCACTTTTCTCAGGTGGCCTTAGTTGGACAAAGTTCCATTTATATGGTATATTAGGAATGCGTTAAAGAGTTTGATGAGGAGCAAATGGAGCCCTTTGCATACCTTTAGTTAGAAAGAAATTGCAAAGGCTAAAGAATGAAAATTCAAGGCTTCGGCTTTTTTCAAGGCGACAACAAAGTCAACAATGACTTTCGCACACAGTCTAGATCCCTAACTGTACTAACTTGCCTTACTCTTCATGTCGTTCAAGGATGTCTTCCTTCTAATTTTCTTTATCCGTGCTGGGGCTGAGTTGGATTAACATGAGATTAAGATTATTCATGTGTTCCTTTGTTTTTAGAACTCATGTACGTATGATGTTCTCTTCTTTGGCATTTCACTCATTCTCGATTCAATCAGTTCAAGATCTAACCGATTCTTGAAACCTAGCTAGACTCTCAATGACTTATTTTATTTAATTCCCCCCATTTTTATAATTTCTCAATCGTGTTTTTGTTTTGTTTTTTTTTTCTTTTATCGAGAAATAATGGCCTCCGCTACTATTCTTTTCTTATTAACACTTCTTATTCTTTCTTTTTTTCTAGAAATTTCTTATTAACACTTCTTGAGGCAGGAATCTTAATATTTTTATTAGTTTGAAGATCAAGCCTTCTTCGGCATAGTTGGTAGAAGATTATAACGTACCATAGGATTTAGAGAACACTTAGGTCATTAATTTCGTGGGATTTAAAACGGTAATGAGGAAATAAAATTTCCAATTATTTAGGGCTATTGATGTACAAATCCCTATCTCATAGGGAGCCATAAATGAGGAATTTTAATAAATAAGTGTTTTCAACTTTCATTAGTTTCCCAATTTGACATGTTATTGTTGAAATAAGATTTTTACTGATCAACATCAATTGTACATCCAACACTATTTCACCAGTTTTATTGGGAATCACTCTAAAAAATGCTATTACCTAAACTTTGCCCATCCAACACCATCTCACCAGATGTAACAAATAAAAATTCATTTACAAAGGTTTATTATCATTTCATTTATTTTCTAACATATCTCCCTTTCAACTTTGATCTTTAACTTATGTTTTTTTTATAATAATTTTCTCTTATGGTAATTCTTTTCTTTTATTGCCTTCATATGTTCAATTTTCATTTGATTTGTTTTTTACTTTTTTACTTATGTTTATTTTATTTTTTCTTTTCTTTTATTTTTATGTTTCTTTTCTCATATATAAATTTTTTATTACATCCCGTACTATGCACGGGTTGATTTGCTAGTCTATTATATATAAGAAAGTAAAGGGTCTGGCTACTAGACTATTTTGTGGTTTTTTTTAAAATTTTTCCTTTTTATTTTTTAAATTCTACATGTGTCCCATTTTATTTAAAAATACAATTCTTTTATATTTCATTCAGTGATTCAAGAGTCTTTGAACGCCTCTCTCTCTCTCTCTAACCCATTTCCCACTCTCCTTCCTTTCCTCCCTAAAACCCCTTTCGCTGGTGACCACCCGAACAACCACCCATTCTCTCTCTCTCTCTCTCTCTCTCTCTCTCTCTATCTCTAGCCGGTCCTCTCTCTTATTTCTTTCTCTTTCTAACACTAACCCTCATCAAGATTGGATCTTTGTGTGGAATAAGAGGTGAAAGAAAGGTGTGGTCAATCCTAGAATGGGTGAGCATCCATGATCGATTTTCTAAGCCCAATGGTAGTTTTCATGGCATCAATCTTCTCGGTTAGGGTTTATAAAGATCTTGACTTCTCTTGTGTTAATTGTTGTAGGGTTTTTTAGTTATGATATGAAATCAACAAATGATTTTGGTTGTTTAAACGAACAAGGGGTGTGAACTGTCCACTAGCTTGAAGTATTTAGGTTTTCAATTTTAGGACCAACCACAAATTACAGTTGAATTTAGATTTAAAAAAAAAAAATCAAGTCTGATTCTTCCCCACTAATGCTCTTTTGCTTTCTCTTTCTACTTCTTGCATTCTGCTCTCTTCTGATTTTTTTCTTCCGCACTTCATCTCTCTTTATTTTTGATCTTAAAATCTTAGTTTGAAATCTTTGTTGGGAGTACGTCTTCCCTTCATGGTTGGTGGGAAAACATTATAGTTATTGATGCCATTTATTTATTTATTTTTTGCTTTCATCACTGTGGATACGATCTGCATTACTCTGCTGATGATGCATGTGATAGGCCAAAGATTAGGATGAATGAGGTTGTCAGATCAAACCTTAGAGTTAGACTCGGTGATGTTGTTTCTATGCATCAATGTTGCCCTGATGTCAAATATTGGAAATGTGTGCACATACTTCCCATGGACGATACTATTGAAGGCAATATTGGGGATCTGTTTGATGCATATTTGAAGTGTGAGTTTCTAAACTTTTTGCTCACACATCTGTTTTTTTTTTTTTTGTCTTCAGGCCATTTATCAAAATTCATAATTTTTTTTTAATTATATATTTTGAATGGAATTATTGAGCCATGCTTAAGTTTTGTTTTTATATCACATTGTATTGTGAACTCGGGTGTGCAATTTGGATGGATTGTTGGGAGCAGAGGGTTTCATTTTTTGACTTTGGGCGTCCTATTATAAGTCTAACATGTGTGAACTTTTTCAGATTAAGTATAATGTGACTAATGATAACATAGAGATTTGGTTTATACTTATGTTTTCCAACGTGTTTATGCAGCCAGTCATAGCAAGTTTTTCTACAACCAATGAGATGCCTTTGGATTACTTTGCAAAAAAGTTTGTTGGCATGATTAAATCGAAGTCTCTCATATGCTTTCTTTGATTTACGAGGTATATTTTTCTTTTTCAGTATAATGTGTATCATTAATCTGGCAGCTAAGTTCTTAACCTCTGTATTTTTTTATTCTTTTGAATTTTGTTGATATCACAAGGGTAATTTGGCTCATCATTTTTTTTTTTCCTACATTTTAATGCCTTTGTTTTATGCCTGTTGGTTATTGTTTCTTACTTGCCTGGGTAGCAACTGAATGTTTACATACTGTAAGATTAGTGGGGATTTGGGCTGTTACTTCTTCTGCATTACTAACCCCCTTTTCTCCGTTGTTAAGATTTTTGCACTTTCTATTTCAACTTAGTGGAAACATCTTTAAAGAGATTTTGTTTTTCAAATTTCAAGTGCTCTGCTTTTAGTTTGAAATTTGGTTTTTATTATTAGAATTGTTGGGGATTTTTAATGGGTTTGTTTTGCATTGCCAAACTGTCTATTCGCATGACATTAGAGAAAAATGTTGATTTTAGAAAAGTTGTAAAGGAAGAAAATGTTTTTATTAATTCAATCTACTCAGTTTATAATAGATCTTTAGAAGTTATGATGATTGCGGAATTAGCATTCGAATTTAAGAAATTGATTTTTTTTTCTTTGTGAAGTCTCATTATTATTAATTTTTATATTTTTTGACTTTGATTTTTTCTTCTCATTCATAACCCTAACTTGCTTATTTCATGTTGGGTTTGTTTTGGGTTCGTAGGTTATATGGTACCTAGCTGGGTCAATTTAATGTCAACTTATTTTTCCTTTTTTGTTTTGTTGTCACAAACAACAGCAAAAACCGGACTATTCTGAAAGCTTCCACCGTCGTGTTGGTGGGTCAGGTTCGTGTTACCAGGTCAGATTCATATCTCATTTTATTTATTTATGTAACTTACTACTTTCTTCACAATTATTATGATGGTTGTGGAATAAGAATTTGGATTTAAGGAACTGATTTTTTGTGTGAAATCTCATTGTTTATTTATTTATCATATGACTTTGTTTTATTTTTCTCAATTATTTTCAACTTAATCTTTTATTTAGAGCTCACAATTTACTTCAAAAAATACAATTTGGCTACTCACCCATGCTCGCACGGGTGCATTCGCTAGTTACATAGAAGATAAAAATGAACAAAAATAAAAGTGTAAGAAACCGAGGGAATCACTTCATCCTAAATGAGTTTAACTTGAGTTATATCGACCATAAAGAAGTAGACCGCATTACCCCAAGAACATGAAGTCATACTGAGCATTCCCCTAAGCCCTCATCCATGAAGACTCCCCGATTTGGCATTTCAATAGGAAAGTCACATTTTTTAGTCAAATCAGCATGGCTTGCTGCAGATTCTAGTGGGAGGATGACAGGATTGCTTTTGGTTCGCATAGCCATAACCTTTGAAAAAAAAAAAAAAAACTTTGGCATTTGTCTATTCTTCCTTAAAGTCTGGCTTTTCCTATGAAGGCTCTATACTAACTCATTACTAGTCTTGGGCTAACCTCCAAAAAAGGATTGCTAACCTTCACGACCCATGCCCAGTTTGCATCACTGCTGCTGAAACGATTGAACATTCCCTATTACGATGTGATACGGTTCAACATACAAGTCTAAGCTTGCAGTCTGGCACGGGTTTGTAGCTTCTAACTCTTATAGCTAAATCCTGGTTCACTGAGCAGTTGAGATCGTCTCGTGTCCACAAATGATCTTGTGGCTTCAGGAGACACAAATACCCCAAAAAAGTAATTGAAAATCACTACTTTTTGGGTAAGTCTCCTGATGCCCACAAGCTTATTTGTGGACACGAGACAATCCTTTTGGTTCATCGAGTGTTTAACCCATCCCTTTAATTCTAAACATGTGAAGAGATCTTGTGCCCTACTACTTCTGCAATGGTTGGCTTGGGCGCAATAGCGCGACAGCTCGCTTGGTTGTAGGCTGATCAGCTTAGTTTCTTTAAAAATGATGTTGGGTGTTTGAAGTGGAGATGCAGGCTATTTTGTTGGGCCTCAGTTGGGTGCTACCCTTATGTCTTCTCAAGTCATCATGGAAAGCGACTCTCTGTTCTACTTCGGTGCTTAATACACCTGTCTCTATGTGTCCATAGCGGGTCAAGCATGTTTGTTAGCTTGTCAAAACTAAGCATCTGGCTTTGCTCCATGTCTTTTTTTTTCTTTTGTTAGTCGTGAAGCTAAAGCTCAGGCTCACCACCTTGCTCAACCAGGTTTGATGGATGCTGAGCTTAGGTATATAATGGAATCTCTTGGATCTGATTCTTTTGAATGTAAACATAAAAAAATAGAACGTTGTGTTTAGTTTCCACTATGAATGAAACCATTTCATGTTGGCTTCCTTTAGCATTTGAGTGCATGTTGTTGAAATATATTGAGTATATTAATTCTAACCTCTCATACAATGGGTTTTAGGAGATACGGTTAATTGTTTCATTTAAGATGGTATCAGAGCAGGTTTTAGGTTGTGAGTACAAATTTCCCCGTGGAAACAATTATTCTCTTATGTCCTCGTAACTTCCTCCCCCCCCCCCCTCTCTTGTATTCATTGTTCAAGAGTAAATTAAGTATATTAACTCAAACCTTTCATACAGCCTTAGGGTTTTAGGAGAGATGGTTAATTGCTTTATTAAAACATATGAATCCCACAGAAGGTGGACTCATCTCTGTTTGCCGCCAGAATAAGAAAGATTTCACTTTGTAAAAACCTAAGATGACCCTACTTTTAGTTTTATTAGCAAATCAGTATGACTTCACCTTAAGCATTCAAATGCTAAGGGAATTTAAAATGAAATTGTTACATTCCACGGGGCAATTAAACACAACCTAAGTTTTGAAATGAAAGGTATGAAAACAGAATAGCTCATTAAACGGGTTCCCACATCGTCTCCCTTACTATCACCCTTTTTGTGACAATCAAAGACTAAGATTTCTTTGAACTTGTCTATTACCATTCATGTAGGGCTGGCGAGCCTGAGCTTTAATTTAAGCTCGTTTTTTTAAAGTGAGCCTGAGCCAACCTTCACTAAGCTCAGCCCCTTAAAGGCTTGGCTCGGAAAAGTTGTTTTCATGTGATGAGCTTGAGCTGAGGTGAGCATAGCTCAGCTCGTTGACACCCTGAACTTCAAAATCAAGCTATCTCATTCAATAATATTTGATCTTTGTGATGATGTCTTTGTGGCGAGATAGAAATCTCAATAATATCTTTGTTCACTTGTATCCCACGTATATATGTGGATAAGATTGAAATGAAACGTTTGCTTCACCTTTTGGCTATGTATCCAACCGGGGTGATGAAGACAATGCTGCACGATAAAAGAATAATTTGAATGGCTTGCTTTGGTGATGCCCCCATTAGTGCGAATGAAAGATTGGACTGCTTCACTAGGTCTAGCTGAGCCGGGTTTTGGTACAACTTAAAAAGTGTCTGAAGTTGGAATGAAATTAGGGTGACACATCAGCACCCAAAAAGTGATATACACTTTTTGGGGGATACTTTTCACTTTTTGGCACTGATGTGTTGGCTCTGATGTCATTCCAACTTTAGGCACTCTCTAAGTTGTTCTACCAAATCCAGAGCGGATCTAGAGCCTTTGTTTTGTCTACTACGTTATTCTTAGTTTTGGATTTTCCCTTTTAAACTCTTCTAAGAAGACATGTGTAGTGGCCTAGTGGGGCGGTGGTATTTCTATGATTGCGCGATTTCTAGACCCCTCCTACTAACTATGAAACCAAGGAGTTTATTTCCTCATTTTGAATAGTTGATTGCTCCAATGCAACCGTCAGAAGCTGTGGTAAGTGTGAAAAAAAAAAAAAAAGAAAGAATGAGAAGAAGATCACCATCTTGAATCCACAAGGAATAGTAAGGAAAACCCAAGAGAATATTGAATATTTTGATTGAATTAATGAATTTGTCTATTACAAAGCATATTTATAACCCTAACCCCCAATCGATCCAAAATAGAAAATTTATTAAAAATATAAAATAGTCCTAATCTTCTAAAATTTAAAGCTGACCTTAAAACCAAGACATGAACTTCTAAAACGAACTACAACTCAAAAGCCCTTAGGAAACATTATATAAGAAATTACCAATAATAAAAAGTAATTTTAAAAAAAAAGCATGATTAAACCTTTGAAATTGTATTTTTTACCTTGATTAAACCGCCCAATCCATGATTGTATTGCCTATGTCATAGTGCTTGTCAAAGTGATCAAAATGAGTATTTGTGTCTCCTAAGGATTTCAGGATCAAAAGATATTATGGTCTGAAGTTAGGCAATTTTTTTTTTTGGTAAGGAACCTCTGAAGTGTTCCTCAATTTGTTTTACATCAACATTAATCCCTTAAGTTCTGTTAAAACTTTGTTTCCTAATAGGGCATGCACTTTGATGAATTCCATTGTTCATGTGTAAAAGAACCTACATGGGAAGCCTGATACTTTCTTTGCCTACATTTTCTCCACGTTCCTAGTAAAATAGGTATCTTCCTTTTTTTTTTTAAAACTTTAAGAATGTGTGACGTCCATCATTTTCTTTTCTCGGATAAAAACAATTCTCTTAGGCCCAGTCTGGTTGCCATGAAAAGATTTTCTCATGAAAAAAATTTCTCAAAAAATCATTTTTAAGCTGTCTGATTGCCATGACAAGTTGGTTTTTTCTTGCTTTTCTTATGATTCTTTTCTTTCCTTTTCTTGTGGGATTTTCTTTTCTATTCTTTTTTATACAATTCATGGCAACCAGACTGGGTCGTATAGTTTTATATTGCATATAGTGAATAAAAATAAATAAATAAAATACGAAACAATAATCAAGGGCTAGAACTTGTTAGGCTGACTGAAGACCACGATAAGCAATATTTAGGACAAATGAAGGATGGGCCAAACGGAGGCTAATGGTTGAATGAATCTATGTAGACTTTATTAATTTGTTTGTTGAGCTGATTATTTTTTTTCTTATTATGACTGTACCTCATGACTTGATAGGCTACCTGCGTTTCTGATGTGGGATCAAGCCAAAGTTGGTGTTCTAACTTTCGCCTACATTACCTTTGCGTTCTTTAATTTAGCGAGCATTTTTTTATGCTTGCCTTGTTGCCAGGACTGCTCTTTTTGAGTTTTATATTTTATATTTAGTTTTTCTTAATATTGTTGCCACACCACCCTTGTGGGGTTTTCACTCCTATGAGCTCTTCTTTCCTTTATTTGTTTTTATCATTTATAATTTATACTCATGTGGGCTAGGAGTATCATATAATTTAAGTTCATGTATACGAAACTTTATAGAAAATTTTTTGTGTAACCTTAAGAAGAAGTGGTGTAGATAATTTAGGTTATTGTTTGGGTGAATCCACAGATAGCTTATGCTCATATAGGAGAACTTGGGGACAGTCTAAATTTGCGTCGAAGAGCTAATGATCTTTGGATTATTTCTTCAGGCAGAAGACTTTGCTTTACAATCATGCAAGTCTTATGATACTGAAGACCAGTTCGACTTGTTTCGATTTTGAAACGATGAACTATGAATAGGGGTGTGAAAGGGCTGGTGAGGTCTGGAGTCAGAGATCCACCATACTCAAGTGCTAGTCCATGTTTGTCTTGGGCCTGAAATGGGCCTAACTTTTTTGGCTCAAGCCTAATCATCATGTATGATCAAAAGCCCAATCCCAACATGAAAAGCTCATGTAATGTTTTCTGGTTGGTCTCAAGCCCTAGTTAGGCCCACAACTTATTCGGCTAGTACCAAACAGAAAAAAAAAAAAAAAAAAAAAAAGTTAAATATTTATTACTATATACTTTATTTACAGGTTTATACTATTGGTTTTCGTTAATAATGTCATTTGCCATCAATGATTTTATGCTGTTAGCTACCCCTGTTTTTGTTATATTATACCATTATATTCATATCTAAACAATTACATATACAACTAACTAATTGGGCAAAATCTTTAAGGCTCAGACCCAGCCCAATTGACAATGGGCCTAAATCCCTATGCCTAGGCCTATCATAAAACTACTGGCGCCAACTTTTTGAGGCCTGGGCTATTCCACGGCCCCATTATTTCAGCCCAAGTCTGGTCTTTTCTTGGGCTAGGCTGGAAGCTCGTCGATTCATCCCAGCTCATTGAGAACCCTAATTTTGATTGTATGCTTGAGTAGCGTTCTAATAAGAGATACTTTAGCATGACGAAGCACCACCCCATTATAGCTTATAGATTCCCGCTTTTCTAAGATTAATAAACTTCTATTCCCATTAAACCAATCCCTCTAATTGATCTTTACCAACCCTCCCTCCCTCCCCTCCTCCCCAAATAATAAATAAATAATCACTCTAATCTACTCAATGATGTTCTAGGTTGAAGCCCAACCAATTGAAACAGGCGGGCCGGGCTGGGTCAAGGATTGTCACCTTTGAGAACAATATAAATGAGTCTTCAATTAGCATAAATAAATATATTGGTCTCCTTATTAGTCATTGCTTCTATCAACTTCCGTCACTGATGTTGCAATCTTTTTATGGGAACCCGTCGTTAGCAAATTGAAGGAATCAATAGTTGAGACGTAACCCTTATGTGGGCCACAAAAGAAAAGCTTGAAAAGGAGGTAAATACCTCTAGAGTGATATAAAAAAATAAAAAATAAAAAATAATAATATAATCATAATTCTTTCCAACTCCATGCGTAAGCATGGATGTTCAAGAGTGAAGATCACTCAACTAAACAAGAGAAATAATTCTAAACGAGTACCCTGCCCATATGTATTATTATTATTAAAAAATTAAATTTGTATATATACTTCGGAATACTACTGTTTTCTTGTGCCATATTTAAATAGGAACGGCTGCAAAGCATTGGTTGAGAGGGTCAAACGAGCCTTGAATGTCATCACAAGGCATGCATGGCACGATGATGATGTTATTGTTGAAATTGCTGTTCAAAAAAGGACAAACATACTCATTCTCTAATAATAGTTCGATCCGCATTAATAGGGGTCACGTATTCTAATGCTATAAATAAAAAATAATAATAAGGGATCGTAGGAGTTGACTTTACATGATAATGGCTTATGCGATGAATCTTTCTATCTGTTCCAGCATATAAAAAGAAAAAAAGAAAAAGAAAAACTAAAAAAGAGGGTTTTAATAATCCTCACATATTCACATGCAAGAAAAGACACAATTACAATGTTTATAAAAACCTATCTTTCACAACCTTGCAAAATTTATATCTTTGTTTTTGTTACCTTGTCTTGATCCTTGGAAAGATCAGTGTTGCTTTGCCTAGTAAATAGTTCCTTTTTTTAGGCCCCATCTGGTTGTCATGAAAGAGGGGGGGGGGGGGGTGTTCTATGATTGTTGTTAAAATTTTGTTAAAATGTTTTATTTATTTTATTTTTATTTTCTAGGTGTCTGGTTGTTGAGAATGAGAAATCCTCAAGTTTTATGATTTTCTCAAACAATTCCCCATTTTTTTGTAGGCCCAGTCCAGTTGCCTTGAATTGTATAGAAAAGAAAATCCCACAACAAAAGAAAAAAAATTATGAGAAAAACATGAAAAAATTAACTATTCATAGCAATCAATAGCTTAAAAATGATATTTCAAGAAAATTTTGTCATGTGAAAACCTTTTCATGGCAACCAGACAAGGCCATAAGGAATCAGTTTTATTAAGGCTGAGGTAGGATGACATTAGCTGCTTAAATGCCTATATAAATTGCATTTTTTATCACTGGAATTCTACCGTATCAGGATATGGATGTATTAGAATGTGATATGTAAGCAAGACCAAACAATTATAATTGTTGGAATGATGATTTGAACAATGAAGTGTGATTGGTTCACTTATGTTACCATAGGATTAATGGGAGAGCCATAATAATGGTTGACGGTTACTTTATTTTTAAGAGAAAACGATCAGTCTACATTCGATCATTTAAGTTATTTTACAATGGGATGGTAGGAGATTTCGGTCAATGATCGAAGCTTATGTTATTCAGAAATTTGTTACAAGGAATAACCTTTGCTTGATATATATATATATATATATATATATATATATATATATGAGGTTAGGAAGACTAGCTCCACTGGGATGACCCACACA
>JAOXJP010145593.1:0-10996 GCA_025762735.1 Platanus orientalis | reverse complement strand
CCCCCCCCCCCCCAAAAAAAAAAAAAAAAAAAAAAAAAACCTGGGCACTAATGGCCTTATTACAATTAAATCCAACCCATAGCACATGCGTCTTGAATCTGACCTTCTTTGTGTGGTGGCACATACATTTTTCTTTATGTTGTCCACATCAGAAATTCTTGCAATGTAAGATGTGGTTACTGTAGGAAAACTTGTATATATGAGAACATGTAGTTATTGTAATATTCTACATGTATATAGAGATTGGTATGGTATTAGTACTATACTATACCGTATGTTGGATGCCTTGTTTTTTTGATATTTGACAACAAATGTTAGTAGGAAAAAAGTGAAGAACTTCCTACTACAATTCAAGAAGAGTATAATCACTACAAACAACTATTCGGAATGACACTATTCTAATAAAAGTAATGGGAGAGTACAGAACTCTAACCTGTACTTTTTCCAACTTCCTTTATTCTTCTTTTTCTTCAATCTAGTCAAACCATTACACACCCCAAAACAACTTGGTATCAGAACTAGAAGAACACAGAAACAACATGGAGTGACTGAGAGACTCATTGCCGATGTCATCAGCCAGTGCGGTTGTTGACATCATCCGTATGGACCAACTTAGGTCAGTGATAATGTTTCATGTATTTAGTAGATTTGGATTTTAGATGATATTTCATGTTGATCCCAATGGTGTTTGAAGAGATCCAATGATTTTTATGCAATATTTAAGATTTTCAGCTGAATAGTCAGATCTGAAAACTGTCAATTGAACTTCTAAATGAGAAGTTTTATCTGAGCTTTATCACCCGATTTTGGTTTGTTTCTATATGTGACTGTTTGAAACAACTTTTGTTAGGATTGACTAAGTATTGAAGCTTTGGTGAGAATTTTTGTGGGGTATATCTACCATTCATGGCTCCTGTGATGGTTCCATTGAATAAATAAAAAAATCCAAATCCATTCATTCAACTAATGTATTAGGCAGAGAACCTCATGAGCTTCTTAGTGCCTTGGTAGTTCACGCCATTAGAAGTCTCCCACTATGAGAAGAAATAACAAAAAAGAATACTGAAAATGAAATGGAAGAGTGGACCGATGGTGAAGGACATTCGGCAAAGTGAGAGATAGATTTTATTGTATTTTGGGTAGAAAGATTATTTTCATTAGGTTCAAAATAGATTTACATTTGATTCTAATCCAATGGTTTACAAAATACATACTACAGACTGACCTTTTCTCAAGGCTAATGTTCTGAATAGAAGTGACATGGGAGTGAGCCGTAGAGCAACACATGATACTATTGCCATTTTTTCTTTGTATTTTATTTTTTTAGGTAATGATGATGCTGACAACTTTCTCCAGTTTGAATGACGTCTGCCGAATGCATGTAACTTTTTGAAATTTGAAACTTTTTGAGAGTTCATTAGGTTGTCTTTCCAAGAAAAAAATAAATTTTATAATATATCAGTATATAATAATTCATTTTATATTTAAATATATATAAAACCTTAGTGAGCCGAGCTTCTAATGAGCTGAGCCTGGTGTAGCTTTGCTCAGGCTCACTAAGTAAATGAGCTTAAATGGAAGCTTGGGCTTGGTGCGGTGAGCTTTAAACAAGGCTCAAGCTTGGCTAATGACGAGCCGAGCTCCAAGCTGAGCCAAGCTAGCTCTGCTCGTTGCCACCCCTAGTCGAAGGTAATGGAGCCTTGTGGGTGTTTTTGGAGACGTATTGATGACCTTTTTACTGGAGTTTAGTGTTCAGACCCTATTTTTTGGGTCCTACATCTATGACTCATATTATCTTTCAGTTGATGTGTTGGGGTGTCTCCTTTGTATACGAGAGGTGTTTGCCTGTATTTAATGTTCAATTGGGTTGTGTAAAGCTTGAATATTTCGTGAATCCAATGTGTATTGGTGTTTAACCATATCAGCAATGGGATTAGACTGTATATATTGTGAAATAGATACCATTTATTTGAGCTGGGTTTCCTGTGAATGGTGGTGAAATTGTATTGGTTGGCTGTGTTTGGCATGTAGTGTGGTTCTGATTGCATATAATAGTGACTTCGCAACTACTGGTTGCTCTTTGATATTGTTCATTGTTGTAGTTGGAGGTTTGTTCAGGTTGTTTGAACCCAAGTTTGGTGATAGATGGGGCTGTGTGCAATGTGGTGTTTGCTCTGTGCAGAGTATGGATGCTTTTTGGTCATAGTTGTGCTACATCCTTGCAGTGTTTGAAAGTGGTTCTTGTCTTATTGTGTTGCTTGTTTGTAAATTTTCCAATTCCAAGTTGGTGTCGCAGGTTATTGTGCAGCCATAATATTGGGCAGCATTTAAATATGTCTGCATTTGCTTGTTCTGGTCCTTCAGTTTTGCCTCATAGTGTCTTTCCTAGCCATCCCTGGGTCATTGAATCAGGTGCTGCATAACATATGACTTGTATCCCATATCTTTTTTCATCATACCATATTTGCTCTGGTCGAGACCATGGTTTAAAATTTTAGGGAAATTTAGCGAAATTTTGTCAAAGTTTCCCCACTTCAAGAGGTGGCGAAATGAAATACTTGGGGAATACAAAAATTCTAAAATTTCGTTGAAATGTCACAAAAACTATGTCGATATTAGCGAAATATTGACAAAAGTTTAGCAAAGTTTCATTGATATCAATATCAATCTTTTTTTTTTTTCATTTCTAAAACTTGTTATTACCTGATTCAAGACCAAAATAATAGCTCTACTTAAATCCTTTCTGGTAAAAAATATTGTTTAATTTTAATTTAAAATGATATCTTTTTAAATAGATAAAAAATATATATATTTTAAAATTATTTACATATATGGATGCATAAGTTAGATATGTGTTAGGAAAGTTATTTTATAACTTTGTTATATAAAGTTTGCATACAAAATGACTAATTTAAGATGAAAAATTAGGTGAAGTAGTCATGCAATTTGATATGTTTGGTAGTCGTTTATCTATAAAAAAAATTTGACTAGTAGCCATTTGTTTATCTATGTGATTAACTTGTACATAAATTGGATGCTTTGTATTGTTTTTTGAGTCTTGAGTTTGTAATCATGCTCAACATATATTGGAATTTTCACAGCAGTTCACATCGAAATGTCCACAAATTTTCCATGGTTAAGAAACATTCTAGCGAAATTTCCACAAATCCCAAGGCAAAATATTAATCGAAATCAAAATTTTGAACATTGGTCAAGACAAGGTTTGGATTGTCGACGGGTCTTTCTCTTTTATGGTTGGTAAAGGGGATATTTTCACTGCTTCCAATACGCTTTTATCATCGGTTTTGCATCTTTCCAAACTTGCTTTGAATTTATTGTCTTATTATCCACATCACAAAATCTTTGAATTGCAGTGTATCTTCCTTTCCCTCTTATTGTATTTGTCAGGATTTGGTGACGAAGAGGGTGATTGGTAGGGGATATTAGAAGGATGGTCATTGTATGTTGTATACTTTATATTCTATTGCTGACCTAGTTCAACAGCTTCTAATGATGCTAGTAAATGCCAACAAATCAGGTTCTAATGATTTGTTACAATGTCACAACCAGCTTTGTCACCCTTCTCTATCCTTGTTAAGATGGATGTTTCCATAGTTTCATTTTTCTCCTTTGTGAACCTTATGAATTAGCCAGACACGGTCTTAGCCACCCCTCTCTATGCTTGTTATGAATGTTTTTTTAGTTTCATTTTTTTCCTGATTTCCATTGTGAACCTTGTGAATTAGTGATGCATACCACATTAGGCGACTTACGTATGTGTCCTGTCCCCACATAAGAGGGTCAAATGTAAATTTATATGTTATGTGGGATTATTTCCAATTTTGTTAGTGGTGGTTATTTTTGTAATAATGCAATTTAATGGCAGATATTTCCTAAACAGAGCAGAATGGCAGAACAGGATTTGTGTAGCCGAATGGCAGAACAGCAAACAACCTTTTTGTAATAATGCAATTTAGAATGTAGTAGAAAATACTAGTATATGAGGACCATTGAAAGTAACTTGTGTTTTCTAGAACCTAACAAGCCCAGAATACGCCCTAACATTAGGCTTACATATCTAAATTTAGAGACAACAAGGAGGCTACTTATGAATGAGATTGACTTAGCATGTTATAACATCATTTGGGATAACCAGATAGCCTCCAGAAGGAGCCCGCTCGGTTCCCATCCATTGTCAATATGGCTATTCTGCCGACTATAAGACAACTAATGAACATGAGAACTCTCACATGCAAAAGTGCATCAGTGAACTAGGCTACATGCAATGTTAGCTAGCAATCCATTGCCAAGAAACTACAAAAAGTTTATACTCATTAAAATTTCTATAATTTATACAAGTATTAGATTGTTGCTTCTTCTTTATTGAAACACCCAATCTCATAAAAAATACACAAAAACAGAATATGCCATTTGGCATTAAAGATCAATCTTGAGCCACCCTACAAATAAGATTAAGTTCTTCAGCCATTTCAAACTTTTAGCAATCGTGATGGAGCAGGCAGTATATGAGGTAAATAACAGCAACATATATCTAATTGTCATTGTGATCACCCTACATTGAAATCATATCTACGACGTTATGTCAGGGTTCACAAACTGGTGTGACTAGAGCTTTAAGTCAAAAGGACTCCAGAACGGCTGCTGAAAACATAAAGCAGATACGAACTAAAAACAAAACTCTTTTTAGTAGTGTAGGACTTTGAGCAATAAAATCTTTATAATCATCTCACTCCATCACTTAGAGCGAAATAGTTTATTTTGGTGTATAAAACCTATAACAGAATCTAAAGATCCCATATAGAACTCATAATAGGACACAATTCCCATAAAACTCTTGAAAGAGCCCACGAGGCTTATATAAAACCCATAGCAGAGCCCCCGCATCCCATTTAATTTATAAGGGAAATAAAAAGGGGGAAAACAGGGGAAGAATGAGAGAGGCATTTGATCAATTGGGTTTCTTAATCGAAGAGACTTTTATCAATTCAGGGTTCCTTTGAAGTGTAAACCAAATCCTATTCCTGCCCTTGGAAAAAAAAATAGCCTTGTCAAAACCCTTCAACACCCCCCCCCCACACACACATGCACACACACAAAGAAGATGGATGTTAGGAAATGAGAGAGGAGAGTGGAAAGGGGAGAGATGCTCACCAATGCAGTCCTTAGTAGAAGACTTGTCAACCAGATAAGATGGGCAATCCTTTTACCTTCTTTTTGAGGAAACGGGGCCTCTAGCAGCTAGATTGCCCACTTTCAGAATGTGCAGCCTATCTCGTTCCAAAATCCGACCAATTTGATCGGATTTTGGTGAAGGAAAACAAGGGTACAAGGAAAACTTTAATTGGAAAACTAATATTTATCTGCCCATTTTCCAATGTCAACCAAACACCCATTCCATTCTGATTCTTTGTAAATCCATTCAATTTTCTGACGATCTCCATGGTTTTTTCGTAACTTGTGCCCAAACAGATCCTAAGGGGGTATCAGTGAACAAACACCCATTCCATTTAGATTCTTTGTAGAACCGTTCAATTTTCAGATGATCTCCATGATTTTTCGTAACGTAACTTGCACCCAAATAGAGCCTAAGGAGGTATCAATGAAAAACGAGAATAATGTTTTTAGAGAAGTCATGTTTAAGTGTTAAGACTTTAGGAAAGTTACGTTTTAGAAAGTTTTGATTTTAGTATGTCTTAGGCAGCAAGTTTGAAGTTTTAGTAGTTTCTAAAATTAGGAAAGTAAGTTTTAGTAATACTTGGTCTCCAAGTTAAAGTGTTTGATAAGTTTTTAAGTTTGTACTTTCTAAATTCTATAGGTTGTAAGCTTATTTAAAGGCATCCCTCCTCTTGATTAATACAGTGAATAAAATTATTAAAGTTTTATTGAATTGGGTATTCCCAAGGTGCCGTGGACCAGGTTTAGCTCTCCTTCTCCAATCGTTGATGCTACTCATGGCTCCCCTCTCTTGCTTCCGTTTGCCCTTATCCAAAAGCAGGTTGGTGCAAGAGCATATGATTCGCTCTAGAGTTTTTTGCTCCTGGGACCTAAAACTTAGAATAAATTTGAATGATTGGGAAATTGAGGAAATAAGGCGCTCGATGGACATCCTGGAAAGATATCCTATTGGAGATCCGGAGTTGGAGGATGAGATGGTTTGGATCCAAGACGAAGATGGAGGGTTCTCAGTTAAGTCGATGTATGAGGAGTTATGTCTTTAGAAGCTGGACCTCTCTCTTGGAGTTTGTGCCTGGAATCCCCAAATTTAGCTCAAAGTGTCTATTTTTCTATGGAAGTTGTGGTGGGATCGTGCTCCAACAATAGACAATTTGATTCATCGTGGGATGGTGATCCCTAACTGGTGCTGCTTGTGTATTTCAGCAGGTGAATTTTTTGCTCACTTGTTCCTTCACTATCCGTGAGTGTGCTCCTTACGGAATTATTTTTGGGCCCGTTTCAGTGTGGATTGGGTTCAACCGGGGTTAGTTAGGTGTTTTCTTGAATGTTGGCCAACACAGAGGAGCAAGGATTGGAGTGATACCGGTAGACAGTTATGGAATTTAGTCCCGGTGGCCCTTTGTTGGTCGGTTTGGGAGGGAGCGAAATAGAAGACTTTTTTACGGTTCCATGAGACAGCCTTGAAAGGTGTTGGACGATACTCTTTCAAGACTCCATGATTGGCTTTATGGTTCTTCCAAAGGGGCCCAACCTTCTTTCGAGTCTTGGATTTTTTATTGGGATCGCTTCATCTTCTTCAATTGTTAGCCTTCTTTGCTTGTTATTTTGTTCTTTTGCTAGCATTGCTCATACTAGTTGTATCTTTTTGGTCTTGGGTTGGCTAATATATTATCTTACTTTTCAAAAGAAAAAGATACATGTCTATTCTTTATCTTGTTCTCTTAGTCTCTTCTTAACATTCTCTTTCTTTCTATACTACTCTCTTATTCTTCTTTTGATCATATTTTTCTTTGTTTCTCATATTTCATGTGCAAGGGCTAAAAACCTTAATTAAAGCACATTCAAGTTCATGAAATTTTGTGATTTAACCCAGCAATTCTTGCCGGAATTTAATGAAATTTTAATTGTAGAACCCTTGAACACGTTAGAAATTGCCATAAAAATTTTAGAATTTTCTGACGCATTGGAGGGGCATTTTGGTAATCTCGGATTTTAAGTCCAAAATTACGGAAATACCGTTTTGGCCTCTTTTCTATTTTTCCCCTTTTTTTCTGTTCTAACTCTTCTTTTTGTTATTTTATTTTCTGATTCTTAAATTTTTCATGGCTACTTATTTGTTTCTAGACTCTATTCTTGATTTATTTCCTTCTGCATTCTTTATTTTAAATATATTTGAGGGCCTTGGAAATATCCTGCATCAATTTTGGTATCTTCCCTTGAATCCTACATTAATTAGCCAAAACTGTTGGCCTATTTATCAATCTAATTCTAATTGAAAGTTGGTTTCATTTTCTATTATGCATTGTGATGTGTAAGGACCAGCCCCAATTGTTTCTATGTTCAATTATCGGTATTTGTCACTTTTGTGGATGACTTTCTCTAGCCACGTGAGTTTAGTTATTGAAAAATAAAAGTGAAGTATCTTCAACTTTTAAATTCCTTCACAAAATGGTAGTGATTTGGTGACAATGGATGTCTAACAGTTTTTCTTCTTATGTTGATGTTGTGCATGTTGGGGTCAGGATGAAATGAACAATCAGTATAATTTTCAGTTAAAATTTCTGGCCATTTTGTGGAATAGTGTAGTTCAAAATTGTTTTCTCATGAAAAATTGGGAAATGCAAAATTTATGTTTTTGAACTTCTTTTTTGAGTTGGTGCCCTTTATGCTTTAGGATGGTCTCGGGAAATCACAAATTGAAAGAATAAATAAAGCCCAAATTTTGAATTTTGGAAAATCTGAGCAGCAATTTGAAATTACTGAAATAGCCCTACCCATGCGTCAGAAAATTTTGTGCTCAAACATGGTAAATCTTGGGTCTAAGATGCACCTCTATTCCAAATTGCAAATAATTTGGAATTGATTTGGTTTGTAAAATTATATAAAAAAGGTTGTTTTTGGTTTAGTTAAAGATACCAAAAAACATGAGAAAGAAGGAGAAAGAAGGGAGAAGAGGGAAAGAGGATAAAATGCTTACCTTTTGTGAGGGGTTGAGAGAGAAACTTGGGATACCACACCCACTTCAACACACGTCTTCTTTTCAAATAGTCATCTTCAGTTGATTTACTTCATATGTGGGTCTTTTTAAATAGGCTTACAATGAAATAAAATAAATTAAAACCCCTACAATATAGGACATTAATTCCTAAATTTTCTATCAAAAAAAGAAGAAGAAGAAGAGAATCCTACTAAATTAAAATACTTAACTAAAGGGACTTTACTTGGGCCTACAAGATCTTAAACAATCTTCCAAAATATTATTCACAATCTTGGAGAAAATATCTCCAATATTTTCTAAAATCTTGGAAAGGATATCTCTAAATATTCTCTACAATCTTGGGGAATATTGGACTATTAAATTGGTTTTGTGTTGTCTCCCAAATATTTCTTAAATATTCTCTAAAATCTTAGAAAATATTGGAGATATCTTGTAGCTCATATTGTGGGTCCCATAGATTGAGGTGGTAGCCCATTAAAAGCCAAAAATAGCCTTAAATAAAATCCTATTCAATCCTTGACAAACATGCCTTATTATCTTCAACCCCCTAAGACTTAAAATTATTCTGAAAACTCCCTAAAAATAAAAGTTTAATTCAACACTACTGTACACTCCATGGATGGCTATCCATGGTCTTCCAACTTCTTGACATGGTATACTTCCGCATCATACTCCCCGGGTTTGAAAAAGTTCGACCACAAACTTATTGTTGTAGAAGTCTTAAATTCAAGGATATATACTTCATTTTGTGGATCTTCAAGTTGTTGGGGTAGCAACATTGAATGTATAATTGAAGATAATAACAACAATCAACTTGTGGCCCACTTGCTTCCTTGGGATGCAACTTGATATATTTCTTGGATTCTTCCTTTGTCTCAAATTATGGTTCATGATCTTTTGTTGACACCGTTTGTTGGAAAACCGCTTTGGATGCTGGCTCATGTTTTTTGGTCTTCAAAGAAGAATCCTTCTTTGGTATAGGTTCTTCCGGACTTGATGGCTTTTTTGGGTTGGATTGTTGTGGTAATGTTGTAAGACCACAACATCGACCACAACTAATGAGTTTCAGGAAGCATGTGTCCCCACTGTAAGTTGCACGCCTTTTTCTGATCCATGATCTCCCTAAGATTACTCAATTACAGTTCGATCAAATCTTGCGTGCTGCACAATCTACATATCTTCCCATAGTGAACTCAATGCAATACTCATCATTATAATATCCACAATATGCATGATTTCGCTCATCTTGTTCAATCTCCTTTACCACACTTGGAGAGATCAAGTTCTCTTCACTTCAATCAGTAATTTGAACCTGTAAGAGTTTCCCAGATGGCAGGGAAAACTTGGTTCTAACCTCCATTTCTGAGACTCAGCTAGATAGAACTCGCTGAAAAAACCAGATACTCTAATACCAAATCTGATGTAGGATGGTCTAGAGAAGCAACAAATTGAAAGAATAAATAAAAGCCCAAAATTTGAATTTTAGAAAATCTATGTTCTATTGTGAAATTACCAAAATAGCCTTGTTCGTGTGTCGGAAAATTTTGTGCTTAGACGAGGTGAATCTTGGGTCTAACATGCACGACTATTCCAAATTTCAAAGAATTTAGAACTGATTTTGTTTTTGAAATTAAATAAAAAAATGTTTTGGGTTTGGTTAAAGAAACTGGAAAACCAGAAAACACAAGAAAGAAGAGAGAAGAGGGAAAAAGGGTGGATGCTTACCTTATGTGAGGGGTTGAGAGAGAAACTTAGGATACCATATCCCATTTCAACACACACGTCTTCTTTTCAAATATTCATCTTCAACTGATTTATTTTATATGCCGGTGTCTTTTTAAGTAGGCTTACAATGAAATAAAATATAATAAAATCTTTATAATATAGGACATTAATTCCAAAACTTTCCATCAAAAAATAAGATAATCCTACTAAATTATAATGCTTAACTAAAGAGACTTTACTTGCTTGACAAGCTAGATATTTTGGGCCTACAAGATCTTAAACAATTTTCCAAAATATTCTTCACAATCTTGGAGAAAATATTTTTAATATTTTTCAAAGTCTTGGAAAAAAATATCTTTAAATATTTTCCACAATCTTGGGGAATATTGGATTGCTGGATTGGCATTGTGGGTCTCCCAAATATTTCTTAAATATTATCCAAAATCTTAAAAAATATTGAAGATATCTTGTAGCTCATATTGTGAGTTCCATGGACTGAGGTTGCAGCCCATAAAAAGACAAAATAGCATTGAAAATAATATCCTATTCTACCCTCTGACAAACATGCCTTATTCCACTCAACCCTCTAAATCTCAAAATAATTGTGAAAACTCCCTAAAAACAGAAAATAACTCTGCCGTTCTAGACACTCCATGGAAGACTAACCATGGTCTTCCAACTTCTTCTTGACATGCTATGCTCCCGCATCAGGTAACTTGTGATTATCTCCTGTATCCATATTCCATAAGTGGTAAACAGAATGGAATTTCATATTAATAGTGTGAAACATGTCAATAGCACTTCTTTTTCTAGGAATAAGAATTTAAAGTATTTAGGTAAAAATGTGAGGAAGGTTCCAAAGGTTTTGCACTTGCAACCTTCTAGTCACAAAAAGTGGTCTTAATCTTAGCATACAACCAAATAGAAAAAGTACACAAATACTCCCTATATACACAATCGTATACTTCTACAGTCATAACCCCCATTTTTAATAACTTATAATATTATAGTAGTGACAGAATCGTATGTGTATGTTTGGGTATTCTACACACCATACATAATATATATATATATATA
>JAOXJP010145582.1:0-13243 GCA_025762735.1 Platanus orientalis | reverse complement strand
GAGATGCAATCCTCGAGTTTGCGATGATTTTTAAAAATGGATCAAATAGGAGCTATCTAGACTTTTCTCAGTAGGAGGGTAGTATGGTCATCATGTAGGGAGTATTAAGGTTATCCTAACCTTGGAGAGAGCTTAACCGCATAGCATAGGTTAGTGGTTTTGGTGTTTGTATTAAGGGATGAAAGGAAAAAAAAGAGATTAATTTCTCCAAAAACTACATGGTGGAACTCAAAAGGAGAAAAAATAGTGATAAAAGTAACATCAATGAGGAAAAATGGAATTTGGAAGAAGAAGAAAAACACTAGTGTCATTTAGAATGAAGTGGCCAGCTAGGAGAGGGGACATGGTTTTTCATCAAAAGGTTTATATCTCCCCGAGGGCGGTAAACTCACTCTTTTGAAGTGTGTTTTCTCCAACCTTCCAATTTATTTTCTCTCTCTTCATTCCACCCAAAGGGGTGGTTGACAGATTAGAGTAGATTCAATGGAACTTTTTATAGGACTTTTTGATGGAGATACGAGACCAAGAAAGATGAGAGATAGAGGGGGTGAAGGTGAGGTCTTGAGGGAGAGAGAAGGGGGGGTTGGGGCCTCTGACAAGAACAAAAACCTGAGTTGATTCAGGAGGGAGGCAGAGACAGAGAGGGAGAACTATGAATACCTCCAGGTTTTAGCAAGGAACAACGAGGAATGACGACGGTGGCAAATGGTAAGGTTTTCTTCCTCCTTTTCTTTCTCTCTCACCCCCTTTTTTTATTTGACAAATATTTAAATTCGATTAGATATCCACCGAACATGAATACAAATGTTTTTTTTTAGAAATATCCTTTGAATATCAAAATGAATTCGGATATACCTAAAATTTACACGAATTAGAGATATACCTCTATTCGCTTTGAATTTGCTCTGTTTACAACCCTGAATGGAGGAGGTCATCTTGACTTCGATGTAGAAGGTTACAGGTTTGGGGATAAACTAACATTAATTTTGTAGAAGAAGGGTGCTGTAATTTTCCAAGGTAGATGAGTGGTAATGGGAAGAATAAAGGGAATGGGGTGAGGGAGGTTTTTTTATATTGTGGTTGATTCTGATAATGAGTACCTTTCTAATGAAGATGGTGCGAAACAGGTGAGGCCGTCAAAAGTTCAAAATTTATTCGAGGGGGATGGTTATCTCCGGTTGGTGGAGTAAGAGGCTTCTCATAGTGGGGAGCTTGAGTTAGGGTGCATCAACCATGGTATATCACCTGAGGTGGAGAACTAGTCTGAACTTGATCCTATTGGGGAACAACATTCAGCTATTTCTTTGCATACAAATCCATTGTCCTCTGTTAATCTAGGTATGTCAGTCCCTTTAAATTCCCGCGATAATTGTATGATGGATGGTCATGTGGATAATTTGGGGGTTTCGAGTTATGATGAAGATGTCATGGATGCCCAGTTAGTTTGTGATGGAAGGGGGAATGGTGATAAGCTGGTGCTAGAAGAGGTGGATGAGATGGCCCATTGGATGAGTTTTACTGTTAGAGACAAGGATGGTAATGATGGATCAGGGGGACAAGTTGACGAAAGTGTGAAATAGATGGGTAAAAAAGGGGCTTTGTCCAAAGTTAAGAAATGGAGATTCTCTCGTGGACTGGAAGGCTTCGCATCATGTGGTAAAGGAATGTATATCTAAATGCAAGCCTAGTGTGGTGATATTTTAAGAGATGGAGGAGGTGTAAATTTGAGATTGTTGCATAGCTTTGCGGGTTACATTTTGTCTGATTGGTGTTTACTTCCTACCATTGGCTTTGCAGGAGGTTTACTAATTGTGTGGAATCTATTATAGGTTATCAATGAGGATGAAATTGTTGGGAATTTTTTCAATTTCCATTCAGTTGAAATATGTCTCGATGTGTGCTCAGTGGTTGCTAATTGGTGTTTATGGACCTTCGATTACTCATATTAGATCGGAGTGTTGGGAGGAACTATCTGCTACTTTAGAAGCTGTTGGAAGGGTCTGTGGATTGTTGGGGTTGATTTCATCATTAGATTTATGCATGAGGAGTAATGGAAGTAGGATTACACGAAGCATGTGGGATTTTAGCGAGTTCCTCAGGGATGGGGATCTCCATGATAGTTCGTTGACCAATGCTAAGTATACTTGGTCTAATGGACAAAAGATTCCAATTTTATGCTGGTTAGATAGATTCCTTGTATCTGGGATTGGGAGAATGTGTATCCCACTATTTCCAAGAAGTGTTATTAAAGTTGGCCTCTAACCATTAGTTTGTTATACTCAATATTGTTCGTTTGAATTTTGGGCCGAAATTATTTCGTTTTAAAAATATGTGGACGACTCATTCTACTTTTATGGAGTTGGTCGAAACTTGGCAAAAGGAATGTGATGAGGGGGAGTGTGTTGGGTTTACTTTCTAGAAGAAGCTTCATCATGTTAAACAAAAGATTGGAATAAGACAACTTTTGGGAAGATCAATGAAAATAAAAATAGAGTTTAGAGTGATATCCATTCTATTAACAGTATATTGGAGGAGGTTGGGAGTTGTCGGCAGATATGGTTAATAATTGGACGTGTAACACCCCATGTTGCACTTAAAGGGTAAAATTATTCCGCCGTAATGGTAAAATCATCATTCACATGTATTAGACAGACCATAGAGTGGTTTAAGGACCCTTTGGATAAAGTTGGAAGTGTAGAATCGAAGTTGTACCCTAAACTTGTCAAGGTCCAAAGTTTTCCCAAATACATATTTAGGGTAACTTCATGAGTGAATTTGTATCACTTCTGTAGGAATTATCTTGCAAACCATATATCATTAGAAATATCTATGAGTCTACTTTCCAATGCATCAAACAGTGTGTAATTTAGGGTTTTCTAGAAGAAGTTATGACAATTTTCTCACAAGGTGTCTATGCTGACAGACCAACATAATTGGGGTTCCTTTATAAGAACACTTGTACCAATCACGAGCGAATTAGAGTGTAAGCCATATACTATTGGAAAGATCTTGAAGTCTAGTTTCTAACACAACAAATGACAATTAAATCCAAGTTTTCTAGAGAAAGTTACCCATTTTACTGTATGGTGTTTGTGCTAAATATGGGGACTGCGAGAGCTAGCGATGGGAGAGCGCAAGTGCTCGCCAATTGTCCCGAACGCTTGGCCTAGCCCATAATTCACTTTGGGGCCCGTGCCAGCACATGATTTTACCTTATTTTCGTGGGGAACCCATAGGGAACGACCATAAACCCAATTTTTACTTCATTTAGGGTTTTTTTTGGTCATTAGAAGATGGGAAATTAGAAAGGGAGGAACTTTAGAAGCTTTGGGAAAAAGTGAAGAACTCTCCTTCTCCAAGAGCAAGGAGAGTCTCTGATGCTTAGATTTAAGGTTCATTGTTTCATTTGTAACTTCTTGCTAGTTTATGGATTTTAACCATGAATCAATGGTCTAATTTTAGGAAAAGAAGGATATTCAAAGGGAAATGAAGTCCCACTTGAGGATCTTCTTGAGTAATATGACTTGAAGCTTGTGAAAAGTAAGTAGTTACACAAAACTTACTCTTTTTTTGCTTAATCTTAGACTCTTAGAAGTCTTGTAATGGTAAAATCTTGAATCTATGAATGTTTGCTCATGTTTGTAAAGTCCTTTGCTAGGATATTAGAAACCCTAATTTTTATAGCGATTTGTGATGAATTCTTGTCAATTTTTACTTCGGATCTTAGAAATCTTTATTTTATACTATGAAGAAAAGTGGACTTGCATGGTATCTATATGTATTTCCTTGAAATGATGAATCTCATTCATTGTGAATGTTTGTAAAATAGGATTCTATAACTTTATAGTTTCTATGAAGGATGTTGATGGGTGATTTGTTTGATTTGTTATGAGAAGTATAATTATTTGAGTTGGTGATGAACATTTCTTATATATGTTTTTTTTTTTTTTTTGAGAGGTAAATATGAAACTTTATTGAAAACCGAAGCAAAGAGAGCACAAACAAATAAAGAAAGGCTAGTCACTAAGAAGGTGAGTGGTCAGCCACACACGAACAAAAGCAAAACAAAGCAACAAAAAAACCAATAGCCACCCAACAGGACCCCCGAACTACAACTCCTCCCGCCAAAAATAATCCCAAGCCTCTTCCTCGAAATCCGGCAGAATAGCAACCCACTCCAGCAAAATGCCATGAATATAGAGAATGATTTCTTCCATGCCCCTAGCTTTATCCTAAAAATCCTGGAGTTTCGCTTCTTCCAAAGACCCCAACAAACCACCCCCGGAAGATGAGACCAAATAGTAGTTGGGAGACCCTGTAACTCGCGGATCCATCAACCCTAGATAAGATCACAAAAAGAGGGAGGGAAAGACCTAGAAATACAAAGATAGGAAAGGAAAAAACTCAAACCGCATAAGCCATGTCACAATGAACAAAAAGATGATCCATCGACTCCTCTTCGTTCAGGCACAGAATGCACCTATTAGCTAAATTCCATCCTCTGCTTTGTAGGTGGTCAAAGGTGAGAACATTATCTAGAAAAACAATCCACATAAAAAATATAACTTTAGACAGGATGCCCGGGATCCAACATGTTGAGGGTATAAATTGCTTAGGGATCGTTATGTAATGATTCAATTGAGTATGAATTGAGATTATAGATGATTGGAAAACATGTGTAATATGTTAGGTGTATCCATGATATAGTGATTAAAAAGTGTAATAGTATGCAAAATTCCATGAATTCTTATTGATTAAGTTATGGAATGATTTGTTGATGTTGCATATGTCCCCAATCATGCTAGTAAATGTATGGTCTAAATTTGTATGTCTTTTTATGATACTAGTGAATGCCTATAGTGATGGATTTATTCTCCATTACTATGTTGATAAATGTAGCATGTGATAGTATATATTCTTATGTCATGATCAGAGAATGCTTCATGTAGTGGTAAGATAAAGTAAGTTGGTCATGAACTAAGGGGGAATGAAAGGGGTAAAAAGAATCAAGGAAACATAAAAGAAGATAAATAAGAATGTCCAGATCTAAAGGTCCCATTATTGAGGATAAGTAAAAAATGTATAAAAATATGTTCAAAGTCCTGCCATTGGGGATATAATACAATGTGCAAATGAATGTCAAGGTCGTGTCATTGGGGACATAATACAATATGCAAAAATATAATCAAGTAAAGATATGGTTAAGGTCCTACCATTGGAGATACAATACAATGTGTAAATTAATGTCAAGGTTCTGTCAGTGGGGATATAATACAATATGCAAAATGTAATCAAGTCAAGATATGGTTAAGGTCCTGTCGTTGGGGATACAATACCATGTGCAAATGAATGTTAAAGCTTTAACCATTAGGAAATAATTCAATGTGCCAAAGTGTAAAGTAATGTTAAAGGACTCATCATTTGGAAAAAATGAAAGTATATAAAAAGATAAGAAAAGTTATAAGAAAATAATTTATGTCAAGAAGAAGTGAAAAGTCCATAAGCCATATAAAGGAATAAAATGTCAAGATAAGAAGTGGAAGCACATATTTAAAAGTAATGAAAAATTAATAAGTTGTGTAAGAATAAGTAAAGGCCCTTGTCATTGGGGATATAATACAATGTGCCCAAGTGAATTCAAGTGTAAAGTAAGTGAAAGAAAATGTAAATAAGTAAATTAAAGTGTAGAGTAAGTAAAAAAAAAGTGAGCAAGTGTGAGAAAGTGATACCAAATATTTAAGTAAGCATAAGCAAGTATAAAAGGACCTAAAAGGCCTCACTAATGAGAATGAAACTATGTTAAGGAATAAGGGAAAATTTATAAGATACATAAAATGAGTGAAAATCATGATAAAAAAAAGATAATGTTAAAGAGAGAAGAAAAACACATAAGCTTCAAAAGCAAAGTTATAAGTCATGTAAAAGAAGAAGGGTATCAAGACAAAGAAAGAAAGTATATATGCTATCAATGAAAATGCAAGTCCAAGTTTCATGAAAGGAAAAGAAAGTATATATGATATCAATGAAAATGCAAATCCTTAATACAAGTAAATAAAAAAAATGTTAAGAAACGAATGAAAGTTCATACTCTTTAAAAGAATCTAAGTTCTAAACTATGTAAGAAAAATAGAGATGTTTGATGGTTCTCCCATTGGGGGTACAATTCAATGCTATAAAGATCAATGATAAGTATTAAACGACTAATGAAAAATGATAAGTAAATATAAAGACAATGGTAATGGAAGCTAATAAGTGATATGTGAAGACATAATGAACGATAAGTAACTTATGATAAGTAATAAGACTGTGATTGATAAATACTAAGATAATGATGGATTTATTGAACATAGAAGTACAATTTCATATGTCTCATTATGTAAATGTGTTGTTTTGAATGCTAATTGCTTAAGATTGATGCATGCTTAGCTTGAAATGATTTGTATGTACATATTCATATTAGGAAACTATAGTCTATGTATGAAAAATGAATAGAAATGTTTATTGGGATGCATAATAAGTATCTTTACCATGGATGGATTATGAAATATTTACCATGTGATTGTAAGTATATATTGCTATGTATGTTGACATGCAAATATATGAGAAGAATGCCATGTATAGGTAAAATCATGCGTGTTGTTATATGTAAGTACTAGAAGAATGCCATGTATAAATAGAATCATGTGAATAGACGTTGCTTGTGCACTTTGACTACTGAATCCTCGAGGCACTTCTTTGTTCATTGTTTGTGGGTTGTGCCTATTTGGAGTTGTTTTATCGCTCAGTTCGAAGTGGTGTGGAATCAGTCGTCTTCAGTCAAGAGCCTTCTCTCTTGTTGGCCGTTTCAACCCATCAGAGGTGGGTTTGTGCTGAGTAAGAATATGTGGAAGTTGATCCCTGTAGCCTTATGTTGGGTCGTTTGGGAGGAGAGAAATAGGAGAATGTTTGAGGATAAATCCAGGTTGCCTCACATCATTATTGACACCATTCTTTCAAAGGTTTATGAGTGGTTTATATCTTTGAATCGGGACCGTCCTTTTCGTTCTTGGATTTTTGATTGGGACACTTTCATTTTGTAGCTTTTTGATTTTGTGGATGGTGTTTTTGTATTATCTTCTCTTCTCCCTTTTGTTGTTTTCTGGAGCATTTCTCATGTTGTTGCTTGAAACATTTGGTCGTTTCTTTTAATGTGTTATGTTATCTTCTTCTTTAAAAAAAAAGTAGAATTATGTGAATTGTCATGTATAGTTCTTACATGAAGAACCATAATGATGAGTGTTTAGATCTTGTGATGACTAGTAGATGATGTATGTATACTAAGCATATGCCTACACGTTAGAAATTGTTATGTATTCTAAATGAAGATATATTCAGTACTTTTATATTGAAAGATTCATGCTTTACCTGTTCGGTTTTCGTAGTAGGTTTTGTGTACCTACTTACGAGTCGTGGATATCACCCATGCATACCATTTTTCCAGGTGAGTTTTAGTGCAGGTATGTTGTTTGGAGTGCCTAGAGGTTGGAGGAAATGCATGCAGCTAATGCTTCTCTTCTTTATTAGTTCCAGTTTCATTTAGACTCTTTACGTTTTGTATTAGATCTCTTGGGATGTATTAAGTTTGAAGTTCGACTTTTGAGACTTGTAGTTTTATATTCGAAATATGATGATGGAGGTTTTAGCTCCTACCATTACATGGGAAATTAGTGACATGATAGTTAGTATGTTCATATGTTATGGTTTATTTTCGCTGCACCTTTCTGATTATGATGTTAGTAATTGATTCTCTTTTCGTTACATATGGTAAGTTTAAGGTTAAGTTTTTAAGTAACCTTACAGGTTAAGATAGATGCTAAAATTTAATAGTGAATGGTTTATGGATTCAGTTTAGTAACAGTCTGGTTTTATGCCTAAATAAGGTTATGAGATTTGGGGTCGTTACAGGACGTCTCTTATGGCGGAAATGGAAACAATTTTAAAATGTGAGGAAATTCATTGGCATAAAAAATCCTACTATAAGTGGTTGAAAGAGGGTGATTGTAATACAATTTTTTTTTCCATTAGATGGCAAATGGTTGGAAAAGAAAATTTTGATCCCAAAGTTGTTGTTCAAGGGGATGTGATGGAGAGTTTTGAGATCTCTAATGAAGCAATTAACTTTTTCTCTTCTTTATCCTTGCCCGAGGATAGGCCGATAATCGAAAATATTTTTGACTCTCAAGTACCCAAGGATGTGGTGGAGAACCTTGAGCTTCCTTTTTTGGAAGATGAGGTGATAGAGCCCAATTTTAGTATTCAAAAAGATAAGGCTCCGGGTCTAGATGGTTTCTTTATGCATTTTTATGAGGAGTGTTGGGATATTATTGAGAATGATTTGTTGAAAGTTTTTATTGGACTCCATGCTAGAGGCAGGGTTAAGAAAGGATTGAGGTCCACTTTTATTGTTCTCATCCCCAAGAAGGAAGTTGTGAGGGAGCTCTTAGACTATAGACCCATCAATTTGGTTTGTAGTGTGTACAAGATTATTTCCAAAGTTTTATCAATAAGGTTGTCGAGTGTGATGGGGGAGGTGGTGTTTGGTATACCCAAGGTGCTTTTATCAAGGGGAGGCAAATTATTAACGGAATTCTTATTGCTAAGGAGTGTGTTGATTCAAGAAAAAAGTCGAGAAGAGCTGGGGTGGTTTGGAAATTGGATATGGAAAAAGCTTACGATAGGATTGATTGGGAGTTTATTTGTATGGGTGTTGAGAAAAAAGGGGTTTGGTGATAAATGGATTAGATGGATGAAGGGATGTGTGGAATTTTTGTTTTTTTTTCTATCCTGCTTAATGACACTTTTAAGGGCTTCTTCCAGTTTTATAGGGGATTGAGACAATTGACCCACTAACTCCTTTTTTTATTTTCATTAGTAGTAGATGGTTTAAGTGCATTATTTAAGAAAGTGGAAGCTAAAGGTTTGCTCAAAGGTTTTATTGTGGTAGACAGTAGATTGATGGTTTCCCATCTTTTGTTTATCAATGATACTATTCTTTTTGTGGAAGCAGAGGAGGAAAGTATTCGAAATATGACGATTTTTTTTGCAAATTTTTGAATTGATATATGGTTTTAAAGTTAATTTGTCCAAATCGTATATGTCTGGAATTTAGGTGTTCGACTCACGTTTGATGGAGTTGGCCAATGTGGTGGGATGTAAGGTTAGTGTATGGCCTCTTAAATATTTCGGTCTTCCCTCAGGGGGATTTCCTAGATCTATATCCTTTTAGGCCGGTGGTGGAGAAGGTCTCTAAGAGCCTTGGTTGTTGGAAAAGATCTTATATTTCATTGGGTGGAAGAATCATATTGATTAAGGCAGCAATAGCCAATATTCTGGTGTAGAGGTTGTGACTAAATCAAAGGTCAATGGAGGTTTGGGTATTGGGTGGTTATGTGGCATAAACAAGACACTTTTTGGTAAGTGGTTGTGGAGATTTGCGATTGAAATAGGATCTTTATGGCAATCCATCATACAAAGCTGCTACAAATTGGATGCAAATGGTTGGGATTGTAATAGGAAACTCCCCACATCTCATTTTTTAGCGCTTCTTGGTAAGTGGTTGTGGAGATTTGCGATTGAAATAGGATCTTTATGGAAATCCATCATACAAAGCCGTTACGGATTATATGCAAATGGTTGGGGTTGTAGTTGGAATCTCCCTACATCTCATTCTTTAGTCTGGAAAAATATCATTTAATTGGCCCCTTTGTTTTTTCTTCATACTAGGTTCATTTTAGGGGATGGTCACCACTTTAAGTTTTGGAAAGACCTTTGGTGGGGTGATTGTGCTTTAGAGCGTACCTATCCTCGCTTGTATCACTTATCCTCCCAACAAGAATATGTAGTAGCAGATATTCTGTCCTCATCTTCAAAGGGTTTTTCTTGGAATATTTTCTTCCAACGATTTGTATGAGTGGGAGATATTGATTGTTGCTAATCTCTTGGATAATTTGAAGGATGTTTTGGTTTCTAGTGTTGATCTTGATTTAAGGGTTTGGAGTCTGTGCCCTAATGGTTTATTTCGTCAAGTTTGTTTTCTTAACCCTTTTTGCAAATACTTCATGTGTTCCCTTGTTTCCATTCCGAAGGATGTAGTATATAGTGGCTCCCTCTCAAGTGAAAGCTTTCTCATGGTTGGTCTCTCTAGGTTAAGTAAACACGTATGGATGTCTTTCAAAGGAGGAGGCCCTATATGGCTCTGTCTCTTAGTATGTGTTGTTTGTGTGGAAAAGAGGGTGGATTGGGTTGTCACCTTTTCCTATGTTGTGAGTTTGCATGACAGTTATGAATGACTGTTTTAGTCGAGATGGATTATACTTGGGTGATGCTACATAGCCATCTAGAGTTGATTTCCCAATGGGGATGTGGGGTTAAAGGGAAGAAAAATGAGATGTTCTTGGCAACCCTTGCTCAAGGAGTTTTTGGGGGTATATGGAAGGAAAGTAATATAAGAATTTTTTAAGGGAAGGAAAAGGGCTGGTTAGAAGTGTGGGAGTCTATTTTATGTGAAGTAGGTTCTTGACTTTTGATCTCTAAGGAGTTTAGAGATGTGTCACAGAATGACATAAGGCATGATTGGGTACCTTGTATTACTTGAGTTCTTGTAGGGGTAGAGAGATGGGTTTAGAGTGGGATCCTCAGTTGCAGGTAGGGCTATGAATGGAGCAAATTCAAAGCAGATATAGATATATCTGTATTCATATTTGTTTATTTAATCGAATATTAGATACAAATTTGGATATCTGCAGATATTTAAAAATAAGATTTGTATTTGTTTACTTAAACAAAATTGGATACAAATCTAGACATCTAATTACACTTTTTGTTAGAAAATTAAGGTTTTGAGTGGTGACATTTTGGGGTTGAAAACATGGGGTGAGGGAGAAAATGGAGAGGGATGGGACTGTTAGTAATAGAAATAATAAAAGCAAAGACTAGAACACCCTAGAAGAAAGAGGAAGATGTTGGAGATTTCTATGTTGCTTAGTCAAGAATGGATTGTGATAAAGATTACAGAGATAATAAGGACCTAGTAACTATAAAGATGTAAGTACCCAAAAAAAAAACTATAAAGATGGAAGACGATCGGAGGAATTCAACCAGAGAAGGAGAGCTGGCTATTATTACTAGGGAAGAGGTTTCAGCTAAGGGTTTGGTATTAATTTATATAGTATATAAAATTAAACAAATACGAATATTTAGCCGGAGCGGATGTATATATATATCCATATTTGGTTTGTTTATAAAATGAACATTTGCTCAACGAAACAAATATTTGAAGTCCATAGTTGCAGGGAAGCTTCGTACAAGTTGGGAAACTCATTTGGGAAGCCAATTCCATTCCGTTTCTCCAAGTGGTAGGAAGCATGTTTCGCATGTTTGGGAAGCACAGTGAAATGAGTGGAATCTGTTTAGGGTAATGAGTGGAAGCCTTTGGAGAAGTGAATAGAAACGTTTGGAAAGTCGATTGGAAAGCAATCCAAGGAACAATGTTGTATTTTATTTATTGTAAATCATGTGCTGTTGGCATCTAATGAAATATTATCTACGAGATTTAGTAATGATTTTGTAGGAAAAAACGAATTTAATATTTATATTATTTTATTCTTTTCTAATAAAAGATTTAAATCCGGTTCTTATACAAGGTCTTCCATAGTTGGACTCGAAGATGTTAGTCATCTACTAAAAAATCTGTGAGGATGGTGAAATCTAAGCTATACTAATCTTTATGTATAGCTTTTAGGTTTTTTAGTACTTTATTAAATATATTCACTTTATTGTATTGTAGTTGAAATTATTGATTGGAACTTATTGTTATATATTTCATTATTGTTTCTTGCTTCTTGCATCCCAAGGATTGATTGAGCCTCACTTCCCATTTCTTGCTTTCTCATTGCTTCTCGCTCTGGTAATTATGATTTAAACGAGTTGGATATAGAAACATCCATATTTGCCTTAGACGGATTGCATACGAACTAGTTACGGATGCCTAGATGGATAGTTGACAGGCCTACCTGCGGATTTGTTGAAGCTTAATTTTGATGGTTCTTCTGTAGGTAGTGCGGGTCCAGCAGGATTCAGGTGTATTTTTAGAGATGCGATGAGTAATGTAGTGCTCTTTGAGTTGCCTGTTGGGGCAGTGATTCAATGAAGGTGGAGATGATGGCTTTACTTAATGGGTTGTGTGGGGTTTGAAAGAGTTGCAGGTCTAAGGTTGCTTGGTGGAGGGGGATCAATGGTTGTGGTGAGCTGGGTTCTTGGCAACAGTGCGGGACCTTGGAAATTAATTCATCTGATTCGGGAATCTAAAAGTTTGTTGTCAGAGCTTGCAACATCCATTAGGCATATCCTAAGGTCTCAAAATGGGGAGGCTGATAAGTTGGCTAAATGGGGTGTAGGGATTCATGTGATTTATAAAGGTTCTAGGCTGGGCTGCTTTTAGTGTCCCTGTTGTTTGTTGTATTTTAGTTCTGTTGGCTGTATTCGTTCTTTGTTGGGATAAGGCTGCTTGTTGTTGTTGTTGCTGTATTTGTTCTTTGGTTCTGAATAAAATTGCTTCGTTACCCATTAAAAAAAAAAAAAATACAAGAACGAGGATATTTAGAGTTGCATCAATTATCATGGGATTAAGATTATGAGTAATTTAATTACTTTGGGAGAGAGATTGAACATAGACTAAGACATGAAACTATTGGATGAGAATATCAGTTTGGATTTATACTAGGGAGATCAACAATTGAAGCTTTTTTTTATTTTTTTATTTTTAACGTAGGCATCTGATGAAGTAAGTTATGACAGAAAAAGTAAGGTCTTTACACGGTCTTTATTTACTGAGAAAGCATCTGATAGGGTATTGGTGAGAGATCATTTGGTGGCTTCTGGAAAACCAAGGGGACTTAAGTAGATATACTGAATTACTTGAGGAAATTTATGATGGAATGATATTTTAGGACAACTGGGGAAGAGACAAGTTATTTTTTTATCACAATAGGGGTACATATGGTCCATATGGATTTATGGAAACGGTTAAGTGGAAATGTAATCGGGGTTCCCAATTCTGTTTCTAGCATTTGGACAGCATTTAAATTGCAGAAATGGATTTGAACCAAATCCCACAGAATCATATCATTGATTTGGGAGGCCAATCTTACAAAAATGAAATAACTAAGGAAGAGTGGTTATTTCCTATTCTGCATTGTCGAGACAC
>JAOXJP010145581.1:0-27237 GCA_025762735.1 Platanus orientalis | reverse complement strand
CCTAAACCGAGGGTGCTTAGGGTCTTGATGCCTAAATGCTGTTATGTTGTCCTTATTCTATCAAATGACCCGAGTCAAAATTTGGGTGCTAACAAAAAGCTTAATGCAAACTTAAAGGATGACATCAACTAATCCAATGAAGTAATGTCCTACCAACAAGTATTTATCAATGAAACAGTGGGTAGACAAGGCTGTTGGTGAAGCCAGTCTAGGGGCAAAGGGGCTGGTTTAAAGTCTGTAAAGGTTGTGGATATAGGAGAGAAGTACAGATTAATAAAGGAATTATATGGGCCTTACATAGTTTTAGCTAAGGGTCAGGATGGGGTAACAGGGTAAAAATAGGTTCTGGTTATAGCTAAGGCAACAAGGTATGAAAGCGTTTTAGGAGGGGTTACCTCTGACAGTGATGGGTGATAAAAAATATGGCTGTAAATAGTAGGGAGTTGGTTTTTTATTTTTGAAATTGAAGAAAAATATGAAAGAAGGAAAATAAAAGAAAGTGATGGTGAAAAGAGAGAATCTAAAAGAAAGTTTTAAGAATGATTGTTTATGTTTAACGGAGGATGAAATTTGTAGGGTCAGCAAGAGAAGAAGAGAACAAAAAGAAGAAGAGATGAAGATGAAGAAATACCTGTTGTGGAGAAAACTATTCCCCACTCTTAGAAAGACCCTGTCCATGTCAAACTTCCAAGCAAAACTTGAAGACAATTTGCAACAACTCATTGAAAGCAATAAATCTTTAATCCATTAATTTCAAAACTGCCAAAATTATGTATCTCTCTGGGTTTACATATCCCACGATCAACCCTAATCCAAATCCAAACTAAAAAATTGTAAAATTAAAAACAACTCGTTAAGAAACTCTAATTCTACCTGAAGACTTCAACTCTAAATTACAGTCCAATATATAAAAATGAATAAAAAATATTTAATAACTAAACGCTTCAAACACCTATACATGATCCATAAGGCTGGCTTGGATTTCCTCCTCCTATGATAAATCCACCATGCACCATCATGTGGGCTGATGTCTGCATAAAGAACTCTTTCAGTCCTAATCCCTACATAGAAGTATTAGGAATAGTAACTTACAAAATTGATATTGGTAAATTTGTAAAACCCTTTCTTCCTAGGGGATTGTATGCGCCGATAATTAGGCATAACCTTATTTATGTACTAATGTTAGTTGCGAAAAGTGTAGGGTTCAAATATAGGTATAGTTATGCATCCATTGCTAAAAATGGAAAGGTTATTGTAAGGGGAATGAAAGAGGGAAGTTTGTACAAGCCAAATGTTATCAATAAATAAAACGTATCACCTCCTCATTTTTTATTTTTTTTCCTAAGATGTTATTTTTCATAATCATAACCTCACCTCACTAGCATTTGGATTAACGAAGTGATTAGGCAATTCTATAACTTACACATTTTTGATACCTCAACTCGTTGCTAATAGTTTTATATTTCTATATTTATCTTTTTTGTGTCTTCGGTTTTTGTGCTTTACACATCATTTTGTTCTTTGCTATTTCAATAGATGTGTATAGTAACTTAAAGTTGATAGTACAAAATTTAGAATGCGTACATAATTCCAACTATTCCAAAGATTTGCTTAGATGAAATATTTGAAAAATCACTATAGTAGGCAACTATGACCCCCTTCTTGTTTGTAGAGCTTTGCTTACTCTATTAGGGTACTTATGGTGATATGGTTTGTAGCACCATGTCATCTAAGTCATCTGTTAGTACAACCATGTCATTGCCAATTGTGCTATGCCCAGCGGGTTGTGGGTAATGTGTTGTGAAGATGTTAGGTACATCCAAAAATCTAAGGAGGCTATTCTACTACTGCCCAGGAGACCACATGAGCATCCCCAAATACCTACATTGTACAGTAGTTTAATATTTATGTAACTCTTTTATTAAGGGTATATGTGTTGTCTTGATACATTTAGCATTTGAAGGAATTGCATGTTTTTGTAAAGTGGTGTGAAGAAGTTGATCGAGACCTTCTGTAGGTAATAGAAGTAGTGAACATATTGACGGAGAGTGTGAGCACACTCACTGACAGAGTGGGTGTTCAAGGAAAAATTTTAGAGGCTATAAACAACCGAACAATTGGGCTTAAGAAGGATATCATATTACATAGGCAAGTGTTTCTTCTATGTGCCTTTCTAATCTCCATCCAGTTTGTAATTATTTTAGGACAAACATGAGGAAAACCACAACTCTTTTCTCATCAATGAACCGAGAATGTTGGTGTAGATGTAATTGCCATGTATTTGTAACTTAATCTGTTGGAAATGTGTAATTTCATTTCTTGAAACTTAGTAAGTGTGATGAATGGGGTAACTGACATGTTTGTTTTTACTCCTTATTTGTATGTTTTATATACTTGACTCAATTTACTTATAACCTATATAATGCATTCATCACACTAAGCTTATGTACATTCTCATTAATTATACCTCCCAGTTTGATCAGACTATAGAGAAATTTGTTGTTCTTGTTTGGTAAACAACTCACAATAAAAGAAGATAAACCCTTATTTGTAACAATGTAACTTTATTCGAAAATATTGAGTAACTTATGTTAAACTATGTGTAACCTCATGGTACGGAAATGTGTAATGTTTAACCAAGTTTTCCATATTTGCCTAAAAACATTTAAGAGCTTCTGTTCTATTGAAAGGGTAATTGGTTGGTGGATTTTTAGTGATTTCATGGAAATAAAATGTTATAGAAGTTACTACAATTGTCCACAATAATGTAATCCTGTAATAACATATCAAGTAACTCGTAATAAAATAATGTGTAACTTATTGTATGAGAATATGTAAAATAAACAACATTTTCCAAAATTCTAACATCACAGTGAGGAGGTCATGATCTATTATAAGCTTAACCACACTGTGTATTTTTATTTAATCCAACCAATACACCTTATAGAAAAGGATTGGTCGTAAAAAAGAATAATGCAACCCATCAAAAAAAGTATGTGTAACCTATAGGACAATTTTGTTGGGTAACTTATTGTATGAGAGTATGTAAACTTTTGAAATCTTATGTTTTTCGGTTGACTTTTAGTAATTAGAACCTAACTACTACTTTTGAAATTGGTCACAACTCATATCCCTTGAAGAGCATAATGAGAAACTTCTATTAAAACACTTTATAACTTATTGTATTAAAATGTGTAAAGTGAACCACATTCTCCATAATTCTAACACCGCATTGAGAGGTCTTTAAAATTTTGGAAGCTAAATCACAATGTGGATTTTCATGTAGTTTAATCAATAAATATTGTTACAAATGAGTAGGCGCTCAGAATGATGTAACCTTATATGGAAATTATGTGTAAGTTATATCAAAACAATGTGTAAGGCCATTATACAAGAGTGCGTAAACCAGTTAGTATTTCCCATACTTCTAACATTGCATTCAACAGGTTATGTTCTCTTCATATCTTGAACTGTTTTTGGTATATTTAGCTTTTTTGGGTTTAGGGGGTACTCATTGGCCGAGAAGCTATTGTATTTCGAGAAAAAGGGTATAACGTGTAGTGTATATTTATCAAAGTGGTAGGTACGCTGTGAGGGTAATTGTGCACTATGTTTGATTTGATTGAATTAAAACCCATGTATGGGGGAACTCTAAGAAGATCTATCATTGGAGTCATTATATTGAGTTTTGTAACTTTCATGTCCTCGGTGTGAAACACTCATTGTGGAGTGTAGGTGTTCATTTTGGAATATTTAACTTACCATGGAAAAATGGGTACTTTTAGTCTTCCGATATAGTAACATAGTCGATAACGGCCCTAAGGAGGTATTGTAAATTTGGGAAGCCTAACTTAGAGAATGCTCACACTTTTTAAAAACCGTAACTTGTAGTTTAACCCTTTACATTGTGGGACCTAGCATTTAAAATGATAATATACGCTCAAGTAGTTACTAAGGGATTTCTACACGTCAAAATGTGTAACGCAACATTAGGACATGTGTAACTTATACTGTTAAACTTTAGTAACTTTTGTTCAATGGTCCATTAAACCAAACTTCATAAAAGTAAGTAATTTATTTTCTTCACTTCCTTATTAAATTATCCATTCATTTTTGTAAACACAAGGTGTGTTCAACTCCTTGGGGCCATTATCAAATAAGTTACTATATCGGAAGACTAAAATGACACTTGTCCTCAATGGTAAATTACATATTCTAACATGAAGACCTGCGCTCCACACTGAGTGTTTCACACCAAAGACGTGAAAGTTATGAAACTCAATATAATGACTGTAATGATATATTTTTTTACAATCCTTGATAAGAGGGGTTTAATTCAATCAAATCGAACATAGTGCAAAGTTACCCTCATAACAACCATACCACTCTGATGAATAAACACTACACGTTATCAGTAAGATGAGTTACACAATCCGTAAGGAATACCATTTTTCCTGAAATACAATAGCTTCTCAATAGAATAGAAATTTTGAATAAATAATGCTTTGCAAACAATAAAAATTTATAACGCATTTTGTGTACAATGTCTGACAAGTGTACATTAGGTGATGATAACACATACAGTATCAAACTTTAGGTTCCCACCTTATAACAACTCCTTCTGGTAGATCTGGTGGACAACTTAAACTCTGCCTAAGGGTATATGATGGGAAAAAATTAGGTGAGAATGAATTTCATGAGAATCGTGAAAACAGCACCAGGGTGTAAACACATTAGTGCCAAAAAGTGATAAGCACCACCAAAAAGTGTAAATAATTTTTCAGTGCTAATGCATTAGCCCCCTAGCGTCATTTTCACAGTTCTCACAAAACTCATTTGCACATAATCCGAGCCCGGTGCATTAAGGGCCAACACCCCCATATAAAGATGGACAAATCACCCCCATGTAAGTACACAATGATTTTGACTACGCCTTTAACGTCATTCTGACTTTAAGACTTGTAGTTACCTTTCCAAATCCCTAATAGTATCTTCAATGTAATCTTACAAAATATGTACACTTTCTAATCCCGTACTTTGCCTTTTTCTATAAATTTTTTTGGTTGGTAATCCACTATGCGGAATGTACAAATTACTACTGGAATAGGGGATGAGCATATCCAACAAGATGACTTGTGTGACTCTACATTTACCACCAGTAGGTATGCACAGAACCGGTCTCTTTGGTTAATTATTGCAATGCTCAGAATTGTAACCATAACACCGTTATTACAAAACTTATTGGAAGTCAATCAATAGGCGTTCGTTGAGTAGCAGACAACATAGTACTAGACATTGAAATAAAAAAAGCTTGATACTTAGCACTCACAAGTATTGTTGTACGAATGTTAGTTCTTGCTGTGATGAATTATACTTGGTTAGTAGTAGGTCACACATGACCTCTCTGTGTATCTCATTTATGTTTGCCTGTTATGTTTTAAATAGAACAATCGTACACATAAAGTGAAGCCTTTTAAGTTAATTGCAATTTTAGACATTAAGTAAATTGAAAACAATAGATGTTGTGGATATCGACATTCGGGAGGGGTTCGGATTCCCTTGCTTGCCTATGATTTTTGGGCCCACTCTTCGGTGCGTGATGTCAGTGCGTGAAAGATTGCTAACCTTTTTACATAAGGGTTAGGATTTTTTGGGAGTCGCCACTAACTCAGGGTTAACCGTCAGAGTTGGACATCAGTTCTCCTCTCCGGTGAAGAGAAGTCTAAACCCGAAGGCCTAGAGGTTTAACTCCTAATATTGGTCTACATTCTTGAGATAAAGGGTAAGTTGCTTAGTTGTATTTGGGGAAGGTGTTAGGCACCCCAAATACCCGCCTTTTAGTGCGGCTTCTCTCATTCATACATGTTTCAAATTATATTAAAGTCAATGCTTGTTAAATGTAAAGTTATTGGTTTGGACCACCCTCGTGGTGTGATCATTATAGTTGCACCTGAGACATAGTCCCAAGCTACCTACATACTCAATCTTGTATGGTTCAATGTGTTCCTAAGGTTTTGTCGGGATCAAACTATATGTAGTTCTAGGGGTTTGTTGTGTATGCTAATCTCGGTAGTCAAGTACATCTGACTATGAGAGTGATTTAGGGTAGGTTCATTTTAGATTATTTATATACTTATATAATACTCGTACTGCTGCAAAATATAGACAAGTTAGCTAAATAGGGATCGGGACTATGTTGTACCAATGTGCATGGTTTTGAGAACCTAATTGGGCTATGGCCAAGTCTTAGGGTTTTTGGGTCGCAAACCACCGCAACATAACTCTAAGGAAAGGTGAAGACCATAAAGGGTCGGAACAGGTTGAAATGTAGTGAATGAGTAGGTTGACTCGACCTAATCGCACTAACATAGCAGCCACGACTCAAACATTGTCTCTTAGGTAAAATTTAGATATTTGATACACTTGGAGATCACAAGCATATAGTCAACCTTACTATGATTCTTGGGAAAGATGAAAGAGGTATTTATAATGAAGGGATTCCTAGATTATGTCTATGAAATGGATTGGTTTGAGGTTGGGTTTCATTTGACTTTCATAGGTCTACACCTGAACCTCATCCTAATATTTGAAAAGAAGGCCCACAGAGGTGCCTAAGCACATGGATGAATTTTAAGATGTTAGTTGTCTGTGTTATAAGCTTTAGAGAAGGTCAAGGTTCACTGTGGTGGGTCCCAAATCCCAATGCATGAATTTCTCTAATGCCTATATTTCCTGTTAGTGCCTGAATTTTAACTAATTAAAAATTAGGCATTGGATTTGGATAGTTTTCACTTTGGAGGACGTATCTCTCTCCAAAAAATTCTAAATGGAGCATGGCTGATCAATTTGAAAAGTTGAGAGAGAGATTTTTTCAACCATATATGGTAAGCCTATACTTGTCTAATGCCTATTTTTAAAACTAACGCCCCTTTTTTCCATCAACGCCTATTTTTTAACAGATTAAAAAATCAGGCATTGGGTTTGGATAGTTTGTACTCTAGAGGGCATATCTCTCTTCACAAAATTCTAATTTGAGCAGGGTCAATCAATTTGAAAAGCTGAGAGAGATATTTCCAACCAGATATGATAAACCTATACTTTTCTAATGCCTATTTTTTCATATGCCTATTTTTGTTGTTAATGCCTGTTTTTTAACAGATTAAAAATTAGGCGTTGGGTTTAGATAGTTTGTACTCCGGATGACATATCTTTCTCCACAAAATTTTAATTTTAGCGTGGTCAGTCAATATGAAAAGTTAAGAGAGAGAGAGATATTTTTAAGCATATATGATAACTCTATACTTGTCTAACGCATATTTTACCATATGCTTGTTTTTTAATTCCCTTAAAAAATAGGTGTTAAGCTTAGAACCAAAATCCAACAGCCTGATTTCGACCATTTGGACCCCTTAGGGGTATGGGACACAATTCTAAAATTATGCATGCTAGTAGGAAATACATATATGAACATATAAAAAATTGGGCTTTATATCATGAATACAAAATTCAAACAAAAATCGATAAATATTCATCAAAACTAGGTTTTAAAAGACCCAATTTTTTGGGTCTGTTTAGGGGGCCATCTAGAGGCCTTCCACAGCTCCTAAATTCATAAACTTTAATACAGAATATCATGTATATGTCTAATCTAACATAGTTAAATTTGGGCTCAATCAGCTCTCTACAAAAATCACAATAAAATTATCATGAAAATGGGTAAAAAATAAGACTAAGGAGAAGTTGTTGAGTACCCGAGTTAAAGCAGTGCCCTAGCATGACTTGGATAGCATAACAGCAGACTAAATTGCTATATTTTGAAGGGAGAGTGAACTAAACATGGTTTTAGGCTTACCTTGCCTTAGGGTTGAAGGATCTTCTAATTTTCCTCTTCTTTTTTCTCTTTCTCTTTTAGTAATTAGGGTTTTTTGTTGCCAACCCCTCTTTGCATGAATTTGGGATTATTTATAGCCCAAATTAATGCAATGGATAGTTGGGATGAAGCTTGGGGGTTGTTAGATGGAGGGCTATGATGATGTCTATCCTAAACAACTAGGTGGAGGGCTAGGATTCAATTAAGTTGAAGGGTTTAGATTAAATTAGACTAAGGGGCATCGATTGGTGACTTGGCTGGATAGAGGGTCAAATTTGGGGCTAGGCCATTGAATGGAAGGTGTACTATTGAGCATGGATGGGTGAAGTGCATGGGAGACGTGGGCAATGCCTTTTGACAAAAACATATTGATTGTAATCTTCAAGGGGATGGCTTGGGATGCCAAATGGGGGGCTGTGAAGGGCTCTATAGGGATTTAAAATTCAAGATTTATATCCAAGGGAGGGGGTGAGGAATCTTATGGGAATATGCCCATCCAAGGACTGCCAAAAATGGCCTTAAGTTGTGAATGCATTAAATGCAAAATATCTAGATTTTGGCTCATTTGATGACTAGGGTTGCTTTTTAATTTTTTTTAACCCTCACTCTGCCATCACTCCTCATGAGCTTTCAAACTTGGATGTTGGCCTAGTCAGTGTCAATCTTAGAGGTCACAGATGCTCTGGTCACACCGGTTTGGGTCAAAACTAAATTTCAAAAAGGGTAAGGGGGTGAAATCAGGGTTTTTTGACTTGAAAAGATCTCAGATGGAATTTGAGTGGGCAAGAGGGTAAAATTGATCTAAGAGTTGTCCAGGGGTGGATGAACCCAGGTCCAGGTGATTCATAATTTTTTACTACGCGAGATTACAGTACTCGAGCAGGAAATTAAGTTAAAAACCATTTTTTGAGCGATTTGACAAAATTAGATAGGCAATGCTGTTGGTTTTTCTATAAAATATCGTATTGGGCCGTATCTAGGGGTTTTAAAGCTTGAGGAATCTTGAAGCTACAAGAGCTAACAAATTGGTCATTAGATTCCCAAGCAGCTGTTGAGGGTTTTTTGAAGCAAGGTTGCTTGAACAAATTAGGTTTCTATAGCTGCCTGAAGTCTGGTGAAATAGAATGGTCAGACATTCTCTAAATTAGGGGTTTATGAAATGCTTTATTGAAGACAAGGATAAAACTAAGAAAATGGCTCTAACCTTGCTGCATTCTGGGTCCTAAAGAACTTTTAAGGGCATTCCTCGTGCCAAATATAGACAAAGAGTGCTTTTTCAGGGTTTGGGCATAAATGACTACTTAGGCTATGGATTTTTAGAAAATTAGTGTCGATCTGATAGTCTCAAGGCTTTAAATTTACTATGGTGTAGCCATTGACTATCTGTTATTTTTTATATTAGATGCACTCCCAGGAGTCGGTTGAGCACCTGATATTTTGACTAGATTCGTCGCACTCTTTAGAGTATTTAAGGGAATCTTAGCAGAGAGATTTAGTGAAAGTTATTACTCTTTAGATAGTTTTTTTAAGGCCTTGCGATTCTGAAGAGATGGACACCGACTGATTCTGATTTGGTGGTCTAGAGAATATTTTGGCTCCATAAGAGTAAAAAGCGGGAAAACAGTCTTTTGACCTTCTAGGGAAGATTTGAGATTTCTCAGAGGTTTGAGAATTTGAAATCTTTTCTTAGACCTAGAGATTTAAAGCTAAGGTCGAGGCCGAGATATGAAAATTGACCTTTTTGGATTCGAAGATCAGATGAGTTTCTAAGTTCTTTAGTAAGAGTCATTTCTTGGTCAGGGTTATCATAGATTGAGAGATTGGCTATTGCCATTCTCGAACAGTGTTTAGTTTGTGATGAGTTCCCTATAATGGGGAGAAGTAGGGATGCATAAAATCTGAAATTACACCATTTAGACTACGAAAGAGGCTCTAAGGATCCTTTGAGGGTCCAAGGGTAGATTCTCTAAGTGAAAAGGGTAAAATGGTAATTTTTTTTCCTTGGGTCTAAAAAAGTAAAAATCTAGATGACATATAGTGAGTATTGAGCTTTTGAAGGTAAAAGAGAAAATGGTAATTTTTCCATCTATGATGCTTTGCTAGAGAAAGGCTTACAAGAAGTGGAAAACTTACTGATGATATGAATGGGGTTCTAGAATGTGGACTTTCAAAGTCCCGTCGATGTTTTTTAGTGAAATTAAGGTTTGTCTTGAAATGGTGCATTTTGGGCTGAATAGGATGTTTTAACTGATTCATTTGTGATTAGAGTATCTGGAAAGACCTCTTTGGGAATGCCTAACCTCCTAGAGTTCAGGTTTGTTCTTCCTAAGCCATGGGTACTTAGAGTCTTGATGCCTAAATGCTGTTATGTTGTCTTTATGCTATCACACGACCCGAGTCAAAATTTAGGTGCTAACAGATATGAAAAAGATAACTTGTGACCAAATGATTTAGTGTATTGTTCATCCCATGTAGACATATTTTTCAAAAGGAAAGCCCCGTAATCAAACTTTTAAAAGCAATTTAAATAAAGTATGGTTTGCCAAGATTTTTAATTTTACAACCTATTTTTACCACAATAAAAAATTCTCCACCCACCCATTATCCTGCACTGGTCCATCCACATGGACAATCTCCCATTTTAAGATTCCAACATTATGAGCAAATGTGATGGAAATTATCTTCTCTAAACCCACTATTTACACAAAGTCCAAATCATGATTTAAAGGAAACGAATGTTAGAATGAGAGCATATTCATATTAATTTCTGACATTTATGCTAGTCAACTATATGGAAACATACCACTTTTTTGATAGTTTTTGTGCAAGCCCCACCTCCATCCCCACATGTCGGTAGAGAATCTAATACGAAGACCTTTTTGATATCAAAATTTAGCGAAAGGAGCCACTAGTGGACATTATCTAATATAGGTGCGTACATCTACAAAATCAGATATATTGGTTGTTGGTTCACACTTGCCGACTACATAAAGATAGAAAGTATGATAATTCTTTACTTTTAGGCAAGTCTTAATGTCAATTTCAAGGTGCCTAGCACGCATCAAAGATATGCCCAACTCTATATTAGGGACATGACCCTTGCAATAATACGGTTCCTACACAATTTAAGCACACAAACTATGTTAATTTATGCAATAGTAGTTTCAAACCTTATACAAACTCATAACCAATACCATATGATCCATTACCATCACGAATGTCGAAACATAGTACTTCGATAAATTTCTAGTGTTGTTCTTTTCATTATGCATCAACAACTCACCATAGCATTCAATAACCTAAATTCACGCCAAACAAGTACACACATAAAGGAGGTTCAGAATCAATTACTATATATTGTTTGAAAATGAAGCCAAAAATTAAATAAACACCAACATTTTTTTTTCAATGACTCGTCATTTTTGTTAACTAATTTGATGAATTGGTCACCTTGGCGTATGTTTAGTTTTGTTACTAGTGTCTCAGAGTTATTAGTTTTTGTTTCATTAGTTATGTGTTTTTGTCTATTTTATTAGATTTTTCCTATTTTAATGTGTTGAACACCTAAAGGGTAACCCACCGGATTTTTTGCAATGGTGGTATGTTGTTGGGGCCTTTTCTGTTGACAAGTCTTCACCTCAATGGACTGGTACCATTTACATCCATTACTTCCCTTCTACTACCAAACTTACTATCCTATTTAAGAGAGTGGTTGATTCGTACTCATGTTGAACTACATGTTATCTTTCCAACTGTTTGTTTTTATATCTCACTATGTGTTAAGTTCACGTACCGATGATAACACTTTTTTCTGAACCCTACCGATCTGAGAATGCACAGACCCACCTACTGATGTTTGTTGTAGCCATCCTACAAAAAAATAAATGGGACTGTGAGACTCCATAATGAAAGAATCACTAATTATGGTTAATATCTTTTTGGGGAAGAGACATACGATGCCATGTTCTGCCTACCAACGGTAACTTGCTTATATAAATTTTCCAAATGTGCCTTATCTTCCCCTCATCCTCTACACATATTTCTTCACCTTTGGACTTACCTCTTATAGGTTTTCTCATATACACATCAATCCTTTGATGAGTTTTTTTATCTTCTTTGGCTTTTCCTTTTCCTTATCGAGCAGATTTGGAATTCCAACGAAGACCGGTTCTCTATCAGTAGTCATAGGTGTAGCCTCAGAGAGTTGGACTTCAGTTGGCAAATCGGGACATTCATTGTTCTCTTCTCCCAAAATATCAAGTATGTCTTTCAACATAGCTTTTACCTCAGTGAACTAGGTGCTTACATTAAGCTTCATAGCATCAAGCTCATCCTTCAATAGACGTTGACCCAATGTTTGATCATTAGTCTTGTCCCTTATTTTGGCCTCAATGCCGTCAATTCTTCCTTTAACAGCATCATTTGATTCTGAGAATATACTGTTTAACTGGCTTACCCTTCTGCAGCATGGATTGAACAGAATCACGTGCTGTATGAGTGCTTCTAGTAGTCCCTGCAACCACAATAATAAGGGCCTAAACTTGGTAAAAAATCATAACTAGATTAAACGGAGATAATTTGTTAAATGTCAAGTAACAATTATCTTGCAGAGATAGGTGAGCACTCACCATGCGGACCTTGAGGGCCATCCTCACTTTCACTTCTTCTACATATGTTGATATCAATGACTAGGAAGTTCTGGCTGATGTAAGGTTGTATTAAACGTAAATGGAATTGTTAGTTCATATAGCACAGTCCCAAAAGTTGAAGGAATGTAAGTTCGATTAATTTAGTAATGTAGTACAGTCAATTATAACATATACTCCAATTAGTCTATGTAAGCTGGAAGCTAAGAGCATAAAGATAGCATGTACATATCTTGTGATAATCAATACCATACATAAAAATTGTCTAGAAACCATTTCAAGTTTCTGCATGTACCCAACCACAATAGCATTAGATATACTTAAAATTTTACAAATCAAAGATAATATGAAATAGATTGCCAGTAGGTCGTACTGCTATTACCCCCTGTGAGCTAAACACTTAACTACACACAAAGTTGGAGGAGTAAGTGGTTGCCCACCACCATGGTAAGTATCTACGCTAATATTATTTGTACAACCCCACACAAGTCTTAAGAGGATACCTAAGCCGTTGGCATGCATGGGTAGTTGGAGCACTGAATTAAGGTGGAGTTAAGTGAAATATGATTGCCCTCATCATTCATAAAGGTGTTTGGTTGTCATCGCACAAGTTCAGGGGAAATTAGGTTTAGTGAAGGTCTTCCATAAGGAAACGCAAAATTCAACCTTTGATATCTCAAAAAAAGGAAGCTCCATGGTTTTGGAAGTTGGGAAGTTGTAAGGGAAATCAATTTACCATCTATGCAACTTCCCACTTAATTTTACTTGTAGAAAGTTGTGCATTTAGGAAGTTTGATGTACTTTTGCCTCATAATTACATACTATCCATGAAGTCAGACAAATCCTAGTAGCTTGTCATTGCAATTGTTCGAAAATCCTTATAATTTTACCAATATGAGTGGCTTGTATATTTTTTACATATTACCATAAGTTGATAGTTAATTAGTGTTGATATAGTAATATGTTATTACAATGAAATAGATTCCCAAATGAAGGTTTTTTTCTATCATAAATGTATAATTTAACAACTATTGACTATAGGCAATGAAATAGTTGTAAGTTTATGTGTAGACATAATGCTACGACAACATAGAGAGTAACTTATGTCAACTTAATGTCTAACTTCCTGTTCCAAAATGTGTAACTTTTACGGGGTTTTCCATACTTACGAAACAACATTCAAGACCTTTTGATATGTTGAAATCTTAACCTTTGTGTTGATTATATGTTATTTCGATAAAAAAAAAACTTTGAGTAATGAGCACAACTGTTCACAATGATGTAACCCGACTAGAGCATAATGAGTAACTTATATTAAGACAATGTGTAACTTCGTAACTTATATTAACACAATGTGTAAATTCTTGTAGGATGTAATGTAAATGATTTCCATTTAAAAAACATTGTAAGATGTATTAAAAATGATACCTCTGTGTTGTCTAAGCCCCCAACATTTGTTATTTGTTTTATGATTTTCTTTACGTCCACTTTTCCCCAGGTTGAATGGAGGGGTACAAACCTCTTTTGAGGCACCTCACCATGTGCCTTAGAAAGCTTCATTGATATATATTAAAAAACAACACCTACAACATAAAATTTGGACATTAATATATGTAACTCAATATAAAACCAGAAAGACATGTGATTAAGAATACTATCTAAATATTTATTGGAACCCCACCTACAAAAAATATAAACAACCAAGCTTGTATAACTTCGTATTATTCCTCCTCTTGTTATGCCGTTTTCTCTTGTCCCCTCTAGGCGATATTGCCTTTTGTAATTTTTTGAAGATATTTTGAGCCCAATTGAACTCAGCTATCCTATCAACATCAACAAGAGAGTGGAGGATCTTAGGAAAGGCGTCCATACTAGACGTCGGGGTGAGAAATGTCGTATGGGCATAAAGAACACAACCTCGGTTGAAGTTATCCCCTCCACTGCTGACCAACAAGATTCATTCCTTAAGAAGCTCTAACAGAATCTTTTGGGTGTTAGACAATCCATATTGATGCCTGATTCCGGACACGACCTCATCATTACCCTACGTAACGATTTCCTTCCCTCTGTCTAGAAAGCTTAAGATCAACTCAACCACATTTAGTGTAATCCAGAATATGATTGCTTGCCATTGTTAATGTTGCATTCATTTGGGTCAACATGTGCCCAAACCCAATTTAAAACATATCGATTCAGTATAGTACTCCTCAACCTTAAAAGACATCCAAAACCAATGCCCTCTACATTTGACCTTTAATCATTTGTTAATTGTTCTACAAGGCCAAATAACCATGAGGGAGAGCATCTGGTGTGTAGAGGGGCCTGTTAAGAAAATGTAAAATTGGTAAATATCAATGTTAAAATTTTAATGGACATGGACCTAGAAATTAAAGCTTTATCAAGTGGTTGCCTCCTGAAAGTTAAACATTGGTATGAATATTTTCCTATATCAACGCATCTCTACAAAAAAATGTTTAACTTGTCTGATTAGAAAAGTGGACTCCAATGGGAGTACACCACATTTATAGGTGAATTTCTACATGAATAGTTGAGCTGGATGCCACACATGTGCACATCGGATGGTTAACAAGCAATTTGGTCGGGTAAGAAGGATAAACAAATGACTTGTATTCAACCATATTGATAATAAGAGGATATCCCATATGCGTCAAACCTTATTAATATACTGGGTAGCTCTAGAATTTGTGAACTATATATGCAATAAACACATACCCCATTAGTGGACACAGAACTCCCCCGACCAAATTGTTCGTGAGGTAGAATGTCTTCCGCAAAAGCTGATGAGCAAGATTGGGAAAAGGCTTCAATTGTTGACATCTCGCTGGAAACCAAATTCCTTTTGTTAGGGAACATGGCCACAATCATATTTATTGTGTTAGACAATGATCACAACCAAGGAAATGAGTAACCGTTGAAGATAAGGAACCAAGCAGTGGGTTAGGACCAAATACTGGAACAAAATGACTTGAAGTAGCAGGCAGGAGAACAGACGCGTCTGTAGATTTTTTCAAATGCATACATAGTTAAAGACTTAAAAAATAGGGGTCGGAGGTGTCGGGGAGTTGATGTCCCCTAATTTACCTACTGCGATTATGTGGTATGATCTAATCAGTTACCTCTTTGCTTATGTAACGGTGTATTTCATTTCATATAATGATTATCATCCAAGAACTTATGTGTAGGTAGGAAGAATGCATGTTCCTTTGGGCATAGAGGGCTATCGGAATAATCCCATCAAACGTCAACTCATCCTCGCTGCAATTCAATTAATTTAGAAATGTTGAATTTTTAACAAATATAATTGTGATTATAATGAATTTTTATTTCTTTAAACATTTCTTGATAGGCACTCTCCTTCTTTTCTTTTATGCAAAGAGGCTAAAGAGACCATCATACATTGCTTGATAAAATGTAAGAAGGTTGCCTCGGTTTGGTTTGCTTTGGACCCTTAGTTTAAGAACTTCAACCTCCACCCTGAACTCTATTGTTGATTAGTTTAAATCTTGGTGTGATTTCACTCCATTGTCAATACTCTTATTCAAAACTGTCGTGCTATTACTCAAGCTTTTTTTGATGATAGATGTTGTCATGTGAGGGGGTGTGCTAACATAGTAGTTGGCCGATTAGCCAGTTTTGTTTCAACCTCGAAGTATCTCAAATCATGCTCTTCCTCATCTTTGTGGATTGAGAATGTCTGTAACTTTGATGTAGATGCCTCATGGCATCCTAGTTCTTCCTAATATATTATCGATCTTGTTTACCAAAAAATTATAAAAAAACCTAAACCACCAGGTATGAATGTGATTAGGATGTTTAGAGTGAAGTTAGTCACTCAAAACAAGTAATGAATGTGATTAGGATATTCAACGTCGGGCCATGACAAAGACTAGAAAGTAAGGAAACAAGTAATTAATGTCAGGGGCTTGGACAACATTGAGGTAACTTTTAAATTACATGTTGCAATGTTAAGATGGACTAACTTACCTTTCAATTCTGTATAAGCTTTCACTCGTAATAAATCGTAAGTTTATAATATGAATATGTGTAACATGAATTGTTAAGAGTAAGTAACTTTGATTCAAAGGGGTGCAGAATTACTCACACAAGTTCTTTAATATTTTCTAAACATATTAGTAACTTCCTAAAGTAAACTGTGTGAATCTGTTGGATATTAATTGATGAGAGTACGTAACATAATATAATAAATTTTACATGTAAAGCGAGTATCATTCCGAGAAGACTTCACTTACAACCATGTGTAAGTTTTCTCATATGAACATGAGTAACAATTACCTGTAAGAGTGAGTAAGCTTGATGAACGTGGTGCATACACTACTCTTAGAAGTTGTGTACATCTTTTAAGAAAAATTCGTATCATTGACAAGTAAAATGTTTAATTATGTTAATGTTTTGCAATGATGTAAATAGGTATTTATACGCTCGGTACAACATTCAAAAGATCTACAAAAGTAGGTAGTATGTCTGAGAGTAGATATCTGAATACAACACGTGTTATATATAGAGTAACCTTTTACTTGCATATAGACATTAATTGAACAACAATGTGTAAGTTTTTAATATGAATATGTGTAACAGGTGCTTGTTCATCTAGAGATACTTTCATACACGGGTGAGCATAGTCCATAAAAAACTTTTAGATCTTTTTCTACAAGAACATTTTTAATTTTAAAGGGGAAGTTGTTTAACTAACAAGGATATTATTCACATTTGCTAGTAGATATATCAATATAACACATAGTTAAGGTGAGGTAACTTACCTTCAAATTGTGTATAAGCCTTCACTCATAATTATGTGTAAGTTTATAATATAGATATGTGTAACATGAATTGTTAAGAGTGAGTACCTTTCATCGAAGGGGTGACTTTCCAATATAAATTGTCACCCTGTTGGATATTCTTTTATCTGTAGATGACTTATTATAACACGGTTTACTTGTGCCTTATATAACCTTTCAATTGTGTAGAAGCTTGCCCTCCTAATTATTATGACCAACTTTGTCATATGAATATGTGTGAAATGTACTCAGTAACTCTAATGAAAAGGGTGAGCCAACTACCATTCACAATTTCTATATATTTTTCAAAATAAAAAGGTAACTTTCACACAAAAATTGAGTAAATATTATTTGTCTGCATAATTTTCGCTCCCAGTTCAATGTTTACAGTTAATCATACCCAACTAACAAAATTCACAAGTGTGCACTTACGTTCAACAGAGCTCTTACTGAGTTCAAAAACATACTAGGCTTTATCATTCAAAAAAACTTTTGAGTCACTACAAATGACTGACACATTGATGTACAAAGAGAACCCAATCCGATTAGTTATAAGCCATCAACAAGACATTCCACATGGTAGACTTGCTTTGTTGTCAATGCAAACCAGAAGTTTGCAGATAATCATTTTCCTTACATTGGTGATGTCTACCTAATTATACAATAACAACTTCATCAAGGAACTGTAAAATAATTCCATCAACCAATTCAAATTTCAGCAATCAGGGTGGCTTGCTTGTGAGTAGCGTTCCTTAAAGTGACTATCCCACGCATCCATGTTCGCCATCATAAATATGCTGCAGTCAACCATTGGTATGGAAACACTATGTGGACAAGATTAGACGGGGGAATAAAATGATTGGTACCATTTGACAAATAACAAATTTGAACTAAAAACAACCTAAAACTAAGGCAATGTTAAGTAATTCCGTCATTGGAATGCATACTTATCCATTTATGTCTTGTGATGGTGCATCCATTACTTCCTCCTCCATTGATTAACACTGGATCCCTTGGTGTACTCCAGATAAGAACCTAAGCATGACATCTAAACCGGCTATTTGCAAAAATGAATATGGAGGCATCATATCATACCATTAAAACTCAATATAGTACCTTTAGTTTCTTCCATTAGTGGGTCCCAACTGAACTAATAGTTTTGTTAAACATACTAGTGGCACCATGGTTGAGTCTCGGGATACATAGCCTTTAACAGAGTCAAGCACATAAACATGTTTCAACGTAGAGTCAAGCACCACAAGTCACCAATGTTTATTGTCAGATATAGGGACAAAAATATGCAAGTAATAGCTATGGAGTTAGTGTGCTTAGTGTACTTTAAACATAACTATTTTCTAGTCAAGGATATTACCAATTCACAGTCATATATATTGTACCCAACAAGTCTTGGGTGAATGGAATGTGCAACACTTAATGGATCCAGGTTCTTGCTTTCATCCACAAATTTCCTCTACACCCATTTAGTCATTAAAAAATATTAGTCAATTATAGACAACTATTTATGTTACATGTTTAAAAGTAGGAAAAAATTTCATACCATAATGAACGTGGGTATAATGAACGTGGGTATATAGTGGCACTCAATCTGTTTCAAACTAACGATTTGTTTGGACATTAAGAGCTCAGCATAACAGTCAACAACTTGGAAATGCATAGAGCCCGAACATAAGGTGTTCTAAATCGTACATAACACTAACTAAATACACATATGGCAAGGTAATTTACAGGCAACAAAACTTGAGTGTTTGGTTTCATGCTCCTGAGCTCGCTAATGTTCGCGGATGACCTTGGAAATGACACGATTATATCGCTACACAAATTAAGGATCTTATTTGTAAGTAACTGTAATACACAGTAATAAGCATATTTTAAACTGTTAGTATAGCGAGACTATTAACATGAAGAAAGTTTTATTGCCTCAAGTCTCGTGTTGGTAATTTCTCAAAAGCCCATTTATAGGCATCATCCTCTTCCTTCGTAAACTTAAGGATGTTCTCGGACAGACTAGGCAACAATCTTCTACGTACCTGCTGTAGTGAATATCAATTGTTAAAAAACACAAGACTGTGAAGCTTAACTTAGATAAGCTAAGAGATATTAACAAGGATGATGCCAACCAACACACCTTAACAATTGGTTTTGTCATGCCCATCTCCCTATTCAACTTAGATTAAAAAACCATTGCTTTTTTGGTGTTCTTTATACGAAGCTAGAATATTACCACGGCTAAATTAGTATAACTACAACAATGATTCACAAATAACAATCATACTATGCGTTCATACCTTCCACTCCATATAGGGCAATATTTCAACATGTTTTAGTTGCAAATATATCAAAAATACAATGTCACTTAAACCAACAACCCCAAATTGTGAGGATGCATTGATTCAATGACAACCATTAGTGTATATACTGAAGAAATAAATTAGACCAAGGATATTTCAGACTGACAAATGCACATTGTCTTCAAAAAAAACTCATTCGATTATGATCAAACACAAACTTATTTCACTACACCTATACGGGACTTAGACTTATTTTAACAACTATTACAACAATTAAGCACTAGATGCTCACAAAGTTATTGCTATCTACTGTGTCATCTGGATCTTCGATGACAATTGAGACTTGCGATGTCCATCCCGGTTGTCATAAAAAACCATTTTAAGGAAGAAACGAGTAATGGAGGACAATTAAATTTACCAGAACTAACTAATTTTAACAAACTTCAATACATTCAAAAATTAATTGGTTAGCAAAGCGTATTTAATGGAATGTACCGTAGAATTGAATATATCAACAGACTTTGTTAAATGGGAGTGTGGTGTTGATTCTTTCATTATGTCTTTCTGAGGGATACAACCAACATATTCTCTTGAATTAGGCTCAGTTGAGTTATAAATGTTGGATTTTAAAGTATTCACACCCTCAAGAGTGCCCAACACTACCCCACTGGAGTAAGTTCCATCCCTTCTAAACGATGGCATCTCTTTTTTGCCTTTAGCCAACTCTTGCAACATACATTCCATACCCTTCATGCAAGTATGAATTTCTCTTACCTCCTTCACCAGCATGTCCTTATCACACTCAGTACGAAATATTTGCTTCTAGGATTAAAATTCTAGTTTCCATTTTCTGCATTAAAGAGCAAATGAATTGTACAGAATACAAAAATAAAAGTGGGTGACAGGGTAAGGAATTCATAATGATTTTTTTTCCATTTTAGAACCTAGTAACCCAGTGGCCTGGCTAGATGCCAGTTCAGAATGTTGAAGGCGATGAACATTTTCGTACCTCAAGAACGAAGATAGAATAACGGATCCTAATATGTTGGCCACCACAACTTGATTATCACCTCTTCCAAATACAATTAATTTTCAACAAGTGAAGAAAACTACTTAGTACAGTTTGGCTATCTAAAACCCTAAACCATTCGAATGGAGGAGAAGACTTCAATTTCGTCCAACGCACCCAGTTGGGAAAATCTAGAAACCAATATAAACAAAAATAGACTTTGAAATAGAGTTGTAATTTTAGTCCAATAATTTCATAATATTAGTAATATTTAGTGGTAAATTCAGCTATTTTCTAAACTGAACGGTCAAATCATTCTTCTTCAACAAAAATATCCCATGCTACGCATGCAACGACACGCTTACGAGGAAGGAAGAATAAATAAAAGATCAACCCCTTCATTGATGGAGATATCAAATGTGATATGTATTCTTCATCTCAGGGTGGAATCCGATTGAACCGCAAGATCCATGTGTCTACCATTACTGGAGCGTACCTTCACTTTCATAATATCCAATGATAGTTTACCATCAAAATCGTGGGACATCACCTTAGTACCTGTCTACTCCAAAATTCGCTCAACTACCACCACCGTGAACTGAGAACGATGTATGCGGCTTTGGATAAAAACTTAAAACTTCTGGCATGTCAAGTCTGGGTCTTTGATGTACCAAATCAAGTTTTATTCTTTTAGATTTGCTTTGGAGCTATAACGACGATGGAATCTTAAATATTTCTACACACAGATGGTATGAAAAACCTCAATGAAGTTATTTGGTGTGGTATGCTTTTATTAAATTAACATTTGAATAATGTCATACACACAACAAAAAATACCCACATCGCCAGCGAGAAGGAGAAATTCCTTAGTAATCTGAAATAGTTGTTTGGAATGAACAATACATATACGTCCTTGCTTGCCGAAACAATGTCAGACTACTACACACCATTGACGAATCCGTACGAGACAGACTCGAAGGTTAGGTTCCAAGCTACACCATGTGGTGTCCACCGGTATAAAGATTCACCCCTAATATAAATGAATGTGGTCAAAACATGAACAGCTAATAGATGGCTTCTCATTTCACAACTTTTTGTGTCCAAAAGAATAATATTCCAAAGGGAAAGAATGTTCTATCCAGGATTTTGTGTCTACTATCGTGTGCAGAACACCATCAACTTCAATATGGAAAAAATTACATATTTCATATTCCCAAACTGCTTCACCCACCCTTTTTTTAAAAATCCATATGACATTTTATGAATGTCTAGGACACCATCTTACAAAATTGGTTTAAACATCCTTCCCAAATTCGTAAATCGATGTCTCATTTCTAACATGTTATATAAAGGAATGTGTTGTTAGTTACTAAACTTACCTATCCAAATAAAGTAAAGTTAGCACAACTTCTTTGTTAAGCTTACAATCTCATCAATGTGTAGTATGTTCTTAGCATAGTTGTTACTAATGAACATGAAATAATTTCTCATGAAAGTGGTGTCATTCTTGCTCAATGTCTCATCATTTATAGTGTTATCAAAATTTTCGTGTAGGGGTTCCGATGACTACTTGTATCGGAATAAAAATGTACCACATTGTGGGGTGCGTTCACTAAATTTTGAAGGTGGATTGGATGAAAATACCACACCGAATGATGATTCAAGCATACCCATAACACTAGAGATTGGGATGGAATTTTCCTCAGAGGAGGATGCTTACAATTTCTACAACATGTACGCATGAAAGATGGGTTTCAGCATTAGAAGAAATAATTCCCATAAAGATATGAGTGGTCAGATTTTGGACCAAATTTTTTGTTGTTTAAAACAGAGGAAACGTCCTACAAATAAACAAGACACCATTGTAGATACTCGTACAATTTCAAGGTGTGTTTGTATGACATAAATGAAGGTCTCGAGAAGATTTAATGGAAGATTTTGTGTGGTTCGATTAATCACTGATCATGTCCATGAGTTCACCTTGCCAGAGATTGCCCATATGTTAAGATCACAACGAAAGGTGAAATCAGCGCATGCCACTGAAGTAAAAAGGGAAGACCATGCAGGGGTCAAACCAATGACGAGTATAGAAGTAATGGCAAGTTACATGGGTGGACGGGAACATATTGGTATCACATTAACATATTACAACAATTACTTGTGAGATAGATGATATAAGGAGATGAAGTTGGGTGATGTGGGAGGGGTTCCTGAATATTTTAAACAATTGCAATCAGAAGACCCTGGATTCTACTATGAGATTGAAGTTGAAGAAGATGAATTGATTACAAATATAATTTGGGTGGATGGAATGATGAAAGAAGATTATTCACTATTTGGAGATGTAGTTTGCTTTGATACTACTTATCCCAAAAACAAAGAAATCAGGCCGTTTGCATTATTCGTAGGTGTAAATCATCACAAACAAACCATCATTTTTAGGGCAGCCCTATTATTTGATGCGAAAATAGAGACTTTCAAATGGGTTTTCAATAACTTTCTGGAAGCAAACTGAAGAAAGAAGCCAAAGACAATGTTGACTGACTAAGATGCAACGATAACAAAGGCTTTGGCTTTGGAGTGGCTGGAGACAAACCATCGCCTCTATGTATGGCACATTTATCAAAATGCAGCTACAAAAATTAGGCACTTATTTGAGCGACATTCAACTTTTGGCAAATATTTTAGTACTTGTATCTATGAATGTGACTGTGAGTACTTTTTGGATGCTTGGAGTTCGATGCTGGACAAATACAATATTCATGATAACGACTGGTTGAAGAGGTTGTTTAACCTAAGAGAAAAGTGGGCCATGGTGTATGGTCGACAAATGTTCTGTGCAGGCATGACTATGACCCAACGGAGTGAGAGCATGAACAGTCAACTAAAGTTTTATGTCAATAACAAGTTTAATATCCTCTTATTTTTTGTACACTTCCAAAGGATGCCAGAAGCCCGCCGTTATGAAGAATTGAAGGCTGATTTCCACTCAAGTCAAACTACTCCAGTACTGTCCGTTGATGCTACAATACTTGATCACGCTTCTAAGGTGTACACGCATAAAAATTTTAAGATCTTTTAAGCTAAAAAACTAAAGACTTGGAAGTGTTTAATGTATAATTGTGGAGAATAAGGGAGCATGATAAATTAATGTGTCACCTAGTCCGGCAAGAAACATGATTATACTATTTACTTTGACTCATCGAGCTATACCGCTGATTGTAGTTGCAAGATGTTTGACTTTATGGGCATTCTATGTTGTCATGCCTTAAGGGTGCTTGAATTGAATAATATACAACATATACCAATGCATTACATACTCAAAAGGTGGACAAGAGATGCAAAGGTGCGATCGATAGAAGATGCACGAAGGAAAAAAGGAATAGACCCTAAAAAAGAACTAACCAGAAGATATAGAGATGTGTGTCATTTTGTAGTTCAGTTAGGGGCAAGAGCTGTGAAAAAACCCGAGAGTTATAAATATGTTATAGCAGGTTTGCTTCAGTTGTCTGAGGGTGTGGAAGCAATTTTGAAAAGGGGAGGTAATGAACATGAATCAATGCATGGGTCTGAAAACGTTAAAGGTAAAAGTATCCCTCAATCATCTACTCAACATCTCAATAGTGAGAATAAAAAAGAATCTGTAACGACAAAAGGTTTCAGAAGACATGAACTAAACTAACGTTGTACTACTTTTAAAAGACCAAAAAGTGCACTTGAAAATGCTATAAAGAAAAAGAGAAGAAAGAACAAATCCACAAATTAGGACCACTAAGAGAAAATGGAGAATCCAAAGGGTGCATATGCCAAGGGAAGTGGATGTCCAACAACTCCATTGAACCATGATTCAATGCCAACATAGGTATGGTGTCATGTCGATGACCATGAACTTATATTACAATGTTAATTAGGGAATATTTCTCATTCTAGAACACAACCATACAAGAACATATAGTTAACATTTGTCTCTATTGGTTTATGTAAACATTAGGACTCACCTGGTCATTGTGAGATGCAACAAGGTGATCTGTACAATTACCACGTACCTTACACCACTTACATGAGACCCTAAACTTCAAACTATTCAGTAAACAATCCATGAAGATTATCAATGTACCAACAAAACCAACACAACACCACAACAAATGGCCTTATGGGATTTCATCATGTCCCAATTATGGTAAACTTAACTTATTTCACCAGATTTTTAGAGTATAAAACCTATTACTCTCATTCCTTATTGTTATTAATTTCATATGCAGACATCGTTGCCGGTAGGCTTTCAAGGACCACCCCAATTTTTTCACCCTTTTAACTCCTTCCTTTTAATCAATTTTGATCATGCACATTGCATGAGAGAGGTATACTAGCAGTTTGTTTGTGTGAAATGTGTCTACATCCAACACAGTTATAAATTATGAAATTGTAGTTTATTTCCTCTCATTGACAAGAAGAGTTCAATGCACTAACTAAACATCATTTTTATTCCCCAGGATGTACATAAGACATCGAAATGAAGGACCAGACAAGACACATCGTAAAGTGAAAATACTTCGGCTTCTCTGGGTGCCAATAACAGCTCTTGTCTTATTGTGTCATTCATCACCAAGTTGACATTTGCTATACGACAATACTTTTTCTTATACTTTGTAAAACGTAGATAATGGATAGGGAGGGGATGTTATGAAAAATAGACTAGTATAGCTCAACTTTGTTAAGGAAATGTAAAGTTCTCGTATTTTGTATAGGACAAACATATACACAAAAAAACAATAGACTGTTCTTTGAAGGGGGATGTTATACTTCTTCTTTCGTAATGCTTAGAAAAAACTATACCAATTTTATGACAATCCTCCCAATATCATTCACATGTTACTGAACAGTGTTTAATTTCAATTCACATGCTACTGAACAGTGTCTAATTTCAATTCAATGACAATCCTCCTAGTAAATTTAAAATATTGATTAAAGTATTATTTACTCTTACATTGTGTAACTTTAAGTTTTAAGCATGACTAACAACGAAAATGTAGACAAAAAAACTTTTTATTTGTCATAGAGCGTTTAAAGGTAGAAATGTGTAACATGTAATTATTACATAAGTAATATTTGGTATTGAGAGTAACTTATTCTTTCACGATCTTAACCAAAATAAAAGGAATTTATTAAATTATTAGACAATGCTTACTGTATAATTAACTTATAAATTATAACAAAAAACCTCCGCTGGTAAAAAAAACTAGGATCCTATTATTAACTCAAATAGTTTAAGCCGTAACAGTCACTGCATGTGTAACAAAACTTTATTAACTAAAAAGAAGGTATAAGTTTTAATTCTGAAGTGTACAAGGATGTAATTTTAATAAAATTATTAAGTAAGTTTAAGTAGTGAAGTTTAATAACTTTTATACTCAACGCACCTTTACTCATAAAATGTACAATTTTACTTATGAACTTCAGTCACTTAATAGTGGTTATGGGTATGTAACAAAATTGATTATTGATACGATGTGTAATATTAACATATGATATTATGTAACTTTATGTTTTGTTATGTAGTAACACTTTTATTCCATAAAGTTTGCTCAGAAATAAGGGTAGCTTTTTGTTTTTAAGATGCGTAACTTTAAGTCTTGAGAGTGGGTAACTAAATTTATAAGTTAAGTCACAGACGTGAGTAACATTAAGTTACACGAATAAGTGCTTTTTATATGAATCAAACCTTTATTCATACATTTATAATGTTTCCTAAACAATTGAGTAACTTCAATTCGTATTAGTCACTTCTCTCACAAGATACTCCTTGAAATAAAGGTTCCCTAAACACTTTTATGGTTATAAAAATAGAGACAAATGTGTTAGTTTTAATTATTAATATGAGTAACATAAGGTTAGGAGAGGGTAAGTAAAAACATGTAAGTTTATTTTTATGTTTAACTAAATTTAAGTCATAAAACTATGAAAATGTTAGGCGAAATGAATCTTCACTCAGAAATTTCAACTATTATGGGTATGTACAGACATGTAAGTTTTATTCACAAATAAAAGTAACTTAAAATTGTACGATTGAGTAGATTATATCGGGAGGGTACGATTGTAGAAATATGTTAGATTTCATCTAATGTTCAGTAAAGTTATGTTGTAAATGTAAGTAATATTTATGTAAAAGAAACATACTTTGACAAACTTCAGTCCATTGGAAATGTAAACATATGTAACTTTACACAAATATTCTTAGTAACTGTTAGTTTCACTGTTAAATAATTTTCTTGTGCAGTGAGTTCACTGATTTATGTATCTTTTAATTATAAAGTTGAATAAATTTAAGTCCTTATAAACTTGGAAGCAAAAATTAAGTCATCATAGAGAAGACACTACAACAAAAAACACCTTTTGCAGATCTTGAAAAACGCTGCATAAAGTACTTTATGCAGCGTTTTAAAAGCGCTACATAAAGTGTTATTTAGGCAACATTTTAAAAATGCTACATAAAGTGTTTTTTTTTAAATGTATTTCCCCTCATCTCTTCCTGACATTTGACCTGACATTTTCCAACCTAACAACTATGAAAATTTCTAAAAGTAAA
>JAOXJP010145570.1:0-13243 GCA_025762735.1 Platanus orientalis | reverse complement strand
ATATATATATATATATATATATATATATATATATATATATATATATATATATCTTTTGTTATATGATATTGCATATAGTTTAATTTTTATGCATAAGATGTAATCATATTGGATCTTTGATTAAGTAAACTGCAATCTTAAACTTATACGAGCCTCGTAACCTTGTTCATACATGTATGATGCACTTAACATGCCTACAATTTTTTTTTTTTTTGTAGAAACCTCTACTATTTATTAAGATTAATTAAGATTTTTTTTTCCAGAATTTTTAAAAGGATATATTAATGTTGGACCGAACGATCCACACTTGGATCATCTGATCTGATCCAATCCTGGATTGGTTTTGGGCCTGAACGATCTGGGTCATTGATGTGAGTTTTTGAACCATGGATCTATGGCAAGACCATGTGTAAAAAAAATTTTCACCAACAAAAATCAATTATGGCCATGTGTTCTTGTGGGACAACAATATGCAATAGACTATAACTTTGGCTAGGGTGTTTGGATGGGGCTGAAATTTTGTAGGTCAATAAACCGTTAAGGAGACAACACTTTTGTAAAGTTCCAATGAAAATGGAATAGTTTATGCTATCAAAATGGGAAAACCCAGGCTTGTTGTCTGCGATGCCAGAAGATCAGCAACCCAAAATAGTAATGGGGTGATTCCTTAAAAAAAATCTGATAGAACAAAGCATGGAGATGCTGTAGAAGTTGAATAAGCTCACAAGCTGAAGTATGCCCAGCACCATACGTCCACCACTTGATGGAGATTTAGCAAAACTCAGAACAGTAATGAAGATGGAGAAGAGAACACAACTCTTTTAACCTTGAAGAAATCCAATTGCATGCACCATAAAACAAACTCCCAAAACCCAATGTAGGGTTAGGATAATTTTTTTTTTTTTTAGGGATAAAAGGAAACTTTATTGAAAATCGAACGGGAAGAGAACACACCAACATCGGGAAATCACCAAGTAGGTGAAAGGCCCACCAAACACACAAACAGAAGAAAAAACACAACAATCACAGAACAAACCCCAACAAAACCAAAGGTTACAACTCCTCTCGCCAAAAAGAATCTCAAATCACGTCATCAAAATCAGAACGAATTGCCATCCACTCCAACAAAATATTATGAATGTAGAGATATATCTCTTCTAAGCCTCTAGACTTGTCCTAAAAAATCCTGGAATTCCGCTCCTTCCAAAGACCCCAACAAATCGCCCCGGGAAGGAAATACCAAATAGTAGCCGGGAAAGCCTCCAACTCATTGATCCACCACCCATAAATAAGATTAGCTAAAGAGGGAGGAAGAGACCAAGAGATACGGAGACGGGAGAGAAAAAAACTCCACACCGCATAGGCCATATCACAATGAACAAACAGATGGTCTACCTCCTCCTCCTCTTTCAAGCACATAATACATTGATTTGCTAAATTCCATCCCTTGCTCTGCAAGTTATCAAGAGTAAGAACTTTATCCATAAAAGTTGTCCACATGAAAAAAACTACTTTTGACGGAATACCCGGGATCCAAATGCCATTAGAAGGAAAAGTTCTAGTCCTAAAGCCTCCCCGTTCCACGTAAAGGGACTTAGGGGTGAACTTCCCTTTCTTTGATTGAGTCCACACTCATTTATCCCTACTCGAAGGAATTGGCTTAATGCCATCTAATAACTCAAGCAAACGACCTAGATCATCCAACTCCCAATCATTCAAATTTCTACGCAAACTCGGACACCAACTACTCACATTCTTGTCAAAAATCTCCACATTCCCTCTAGGATTCACAGCTAGACAATACAGGCTCCTGAAAGCCTCTTTCAGCGAAGCCTCTCCAATCCACCTATCGTCCCAAAACCAAATTTCCTGACCAGACCCCAACTCAAACCTAATAAAACTTCAAAATCGGTCTTGTAACTTCTGAATAGACTTCCACAACCCACAACCATGCCTCATCCGAACCTCCCTGGCCTCCCAACAAGAAACCTCCCCAAATCTAGCCACCACCACCCTCCGCCACAAGCTCTCTTGCTCGACCCCAAATCTCCACAACCATTTAGCGAGCATCACCCGATTATGGTCTTTAAGAGATCGAACCCCAAGACCACCATAACCCAGAGGCTTACAAATTGAATTCCAATCCACCAGATGGTAACTATGATGATCCCCCCCATCATTCTAAAGAAAGTTATGAAACTTGACCTCAATAATCCTAGCGATATAGTCAGGGATAGTAATGAGCGAAAGGTAATAGTTTGGGATGGAAGCCAAGGTGTCTTTCAAAAGAGTAAGTCTTCACCCCTTAGATAAAAAAGCAGATTTCCAAGAACCCAATCTCAAGGAAATCCTATCAATAATCAAATTCCAAACCCCTTTAGACTTAAAGTTGGCCCCTAAAGGCATACCAAGATACCGAGTAGGCAACACCCCAATTTTACACCTCAGAATCCATGCCAAACTCTCAATGTTCGGCACTATTCTGACCATGAATAATTCACTTTTGCCCAGATTTATCTTCAGCCCTGAAACAACCTGAAAACAATACAAGATACACCTCAAAATACCAACCTAAGACTCGCTAGCATCACAGAATATCATAGTATCATCCGCAAATTGCAAATGAGAGATTCTACAACCCCCCTTCCCCACCACAAAGCCTGGGATATACCCATTCTCAGTTCTTCTGATCATTTTACTCAAAACCTCCGACACCATAATAAAAAGAAAGGGGGACAAGGGGTCTCCCTATCTCAATCCCCTAGAACTCCTAAAATACCCAGTCGAACAACCATTAACAAGCACTGAAAAATTAACCAATCTAATACAATAGAATATCCAACTCCTCCATTTCACTCCAAATCCCATTCTGGATAAAATATAGTCCAAGAAATCCCAATTAACATGATTGTACGCCTTCTTTATGTCCAACTTATAAAATAAGCCATTTCTGTTTGACAACCTCCTATCTTCAATGCATTCGTTAGCAATGAGGACACTATCCAAGATTTGTCTCCCTTCCACAAAGGCACATTGAGGCTAAGCAATAATCCCCCTCATAACTAATTTTAACCTTGAGGCCAACACCTTTGAGATAATCTTATACACACTACTGAGAAGGCTAATTGGTCTATAATCCTTAAGATCCTTTGCATCAGAACATTTTGGAATTAACACAATAAAAGTATCGTTTAAATGGTCATAAAATTCATCCGAATAATAAAATTCCTTCATCACCTCCAACAAGTCCAATTTGATAATATCCCAACACTTTTGAAAGAAGGAAATAGAAAACCCATCTAGCCTAGGGGCTTTATCTCCCTTCATCCTGGAGACCACATTCCACACCTCCTCAGAAAACCGCCTCTCGAGCATAACCCTATCACTCCCCTTTATACTAACAAACTTCATCCCATCAAGACCAGGTCTCACAACCTGATCCACCCTATAGATAATCCTCTACCTCTTTCCTAATCTCCGTCTGATCCTGCGACCACCTCCTATTAATCATTAGACCATGCAAATCATTGGAAATCTTATGGTATGAAGCCACTTTATGAAAAAAATGTGTTTCTATCCCCTTCCTTTAGCGACCTAACCCGAGATCTCTGACACCAAAAAACCTCCTCTTTCAAAGCGGACCTCATAAAATCCATTTTAAGACTCTCCCTCTCGTTCCGCTCCCTTTCTTGCACTCCTCCATAAAACCTTTTAAAGATGATCCCGAATGCTTGTTCCAACCCTTTAGTCTAACTTTCAACACTTTCAACTTAAGGGCAAATTTCCTACTCGGGTCTCTAGGATATATAACACGATTCCACTCATTGGACACCACTTCCATAAAATCTGGCTCAAGGAATCACATCTCCTCAAATTTAAAGGGATGGGGACCCCCAATGGGTCTACACATCCCCAAACAGATAGGGAAGTGGTCAGATGTCATTCTAGTTAGAACTGATTGCACTTGGTCCGAAAACAAACTTTCCCAATCCCCACAAAAAGAAAGTGATCCAACCTACACATAATAACATTATGCTAAAAACTAGACGACGTATATTTAGCACCCTTGAGGGGCCCATCAATCAAATGCCATCTTTCAATAAACTCCCCGAATTTGGCCATACCCACAGCTCTGCTTGCCTCGATCCCACCATTTTTCTCCCAGGCAAATCTAATAAGATTGAAATCTCCCCCAACACACCAGGGAAGATCCCAGAGCGCCTTTATATCATCTAATTCTTGTAGGAAGTCACTAATTTCCATTTTAAGATTAGGACCATACACCCCCACGAAAACCCACTCCTTTAACTTCCCTTTGCACCTACACCTGAGAGAAACAAAAAAAGCCCCTAACTCATATTCCAATACTTCAATCCTTGCCACGTTCCAAATCACAAGAATACCCCCCGATGCTCCTCAAGACGGGAGAGCCAACCAATCACAAGGTCTAGGCCCCCACACATCCTTAACACAATAGCCTGACATGGACTCAATCTTCATTTCTTGTAAACACATAATATCTGACTCTACACCCCCCACATTCTGCTGAATAAATATCCTTTTATCATTATTACCCATCCCTTTAATGTTCCAAGATAGGATTTTAAGATCCATGGAAAACAATTAGAACTCCCCTATATCTCTTTAAACCTCTTATACTACTCGAACCCTCATTCCTCTTATAATTCATACTGCTTTCTAATCTTTTCAATTCATTCCTTAACCTCTCATCTACAATCGGATCAGCCACCCTCGCTTGTGATCCCAAACCCCTTCTTCTATTAATAATTTTTCAAAATAAAACCATAGCCTCCTCTTCATACCCCTCATACGACATCCCCAAGAAAGGACCAAAATCTCCAAGCTTTTCTAAGACCCATTCAGACAATAACTCCTCATCACGCTCATTAACTCCCATTGGATAGTTGGAATCCATAATCAGGGGACGTTTTGGGGTAACCATTACCTCATCCCCCACCATACTGAACACCTCTGAAATTGTATCATATCCTTCCAAAACAGCCACCGGTTAAACTTTCATCACCAAACCTTCAACAATCCCATTCCCAATACTATCGAACATAACTATACTAGTTTCACAATTCCTATCCATGGCATCAGGATCCCGGTAATCAGAATCATTCAACTGGATAAAATTCCCACCCTGCCTTGGCAAAATTCCGGAGCAAGACACAATGCAGGCGAATTTAATTTAGAAAATAAATGAAATGATTCCAAAGAACTTACCTGAGGGACGAGCACTTTCATAGTGGACCTCGGCTCCACATTGTCACAGCCAATGCAAGATGGAGTAGCATCCCCAACCATACTCGTGTCCCCTGACACACAACCACCCTTCTCTGTGACCCCATTTATAGCTTTAGGATACTGATTGGAGGGTCCCCCTTTCTCCAACATAGTCTTCCTACCCAGATGAAATGAAGAATCGCCAGAAGAAAACAAAAGCCCCTTTTGTTGAGGCCCCACCAACAGATGCTCACCACATGCTCCCTCCGACCGAGACCGACGAACTTGCCCATATGTCATCGACATCAACCCACATGCCTTCGCCCTTGCTAGCTCTCCAACAACCCCATGCGACACAAACCCTTCATCCCGAATGCCCACCAAGAGCACCAGCCCCACTGACTCAGCATTTTGCCCTTGAATCCCCTCACTTGGGACACTAGGCGCACTGATAGTCGAATCCAACCCCACCTCCACCCCCCCACAAAGCTCTCCCAATCTTCCAGTAACTCAAGGTCTTCCAGCACCAAATTCAGACCTTTTAGAGCCCTCGAATCCCAATCAAACAGAGACAGCTCCCCTATATTGGTAATCGCCATGCCCAACTTCCCACTGTCACCTATCACCTTTTCCTTCGTTGTAGCCAAGACATTAGCCACCACCTCATCATCCAAGACATTCACAACTTTTAAGCCCTTGCCTTCCACGGCGATGCAAGGAGAAGATTTTATGCGAGGAGACTCAGGCACGGAGGAGACCTCCTCGCTTACTTCAGCTTCTGAAAAGGATAAGTTATGCCTCTCTTTACTTAAACCTGGATGAATGGGCCTCCAAACCTATTTGGGTGAAATAAGGCCCATCCCCCCTTGGGCCTTAGGAATAAAAACCTGCTCTCCAGATCGACGGGTCCACCCAGAACATTATTTTCCAATATACCCAGCCCAATTGGGATAGCCATCCACCAAACCCATCCCCTTTTCTGTATATAGGAAAACCTCTTTCACATGACACCCCTCCTAAGTCCTCATCATGCTCTTGACACCCTCTCTACCCACCGCCATGGCCTTCCCATCGCGATCCTGCAAATGCAATGGCATCGACAACCCCTCATGCTCCACAGTCCTTGATGAACATGGGAATTCAAAATTTGAAATAACAACCCCTCTGCTGGCACTTGAACAACTGGCATCGGACAACAACATCGTTGCCTGAACTTTCCTGGTTGCACCTCTCCCTACCTCAGACCCAGCTGCCTTTTTCCATATGCTCACCACAGAATCCGACCGCTCACAAGACATTGGCAGCTCTTCATCAGTGGAAATCACCAACAGAAACACCTTTCCTCCCATAACAAGCGAGATCAGGCGTGGGATCCTCTTAATGTCCCCAGCCTCCACTTCCAGTTTGGCCCATCTAAGTTCTACGCAGTCCATTGTTTCCTTGTCCACCGACCTAAGGCCACCACAATATTTTCCAATCTCCTCAAAATTGTCATGGACCAGCAATCAAGGGGGAGCCACACACCTTGATCCACCTACACTTAAATAGCGAATCCCTTTAAAGGGTGAAACACTTTGGTTTTCATCGATTAAAGAGGAACATGTCTTCATCTAAGTTCACACCTCCCCACTTGCATAGCTGCTCCACATGACTGTTCACCTGGCATATGAAAATGGCACGAAGATCATCATAAGGGATCCACGTTAGGGGTAGCCCATCTCCCAGCAAAAACTCATAACCCCAAGCGATCTCCCTCCACTCAACCGTCATACAATGCCGATAACATACCACCGTCCTGGCCCACACTTCCTCTTTAGGGCTAGGCACCAATTTATCCACTTGAATCACATATTCCTTTTCCTTATGATACATCTCTGTTAAGTTCTGCCAGCGGTCTAATTCATTCCCCTTAGATAGGTTAAGAGAAGGAAACGAGGTCGGTGATGTGATTACAAGACAAGGGGCCCTCACCACCACCGGTTCCCCCCCCCCCCGAAGTATTGATGAAGGATACACACCACATTGGCCCATCCCGAAGACTCAGGCCCACCTGGAATAATCACGACATACCCCCTACCACTTCTAGCTGTTTTCGAGACTCTTAGGTATTTACCTAATTTGTTCGCTGCCCCCTTAATAATCAACACCCTACTACCATCCTCAACAATACGAATGATTCCAGAAGGATCTGAATCCCTGCATGCCATGTCCAACGTTTCACAGAACCATTGAATGAATGACCATCGGAACCAGATAAACACAGTGAAACCCTTTCTCCCCTCAGTGATGCGAACCACCCTTGAATTTCCTTCATACTCTTCCTTAAACTCAAAATATTTCCTTTCAATGACTAACAGATGCTTGGCTATCTCCTTAATTCAACCATACATCATACAACAAGGACTAAACGCAAGCTTAATCCTCTTTTATTCTTATAACCCCTTGCACATCACTCATTAGCATAGGATTATTGTATAAACTATACCATTAGTTTCGTAATAATCCAACGACTTACTTGACAACTTAACAACTGAACTACTTTTAATCAATGACAATATAAAAGTGCAGGCTGGCCTAAGCCCAAGCTACAGTATCTATCAGGGCTGTCGGAGACTTGGGTTGACTTTGACCCTTGGCTTAATCCGACATGTGATGCAAAACAATGGGCTAGGCCTGGTTTTTTTTTTTTTTTTTATGCTTAACACAAACCTAGCCTAATTACACCCTTAATCATGGGGGACCTTCTGAGTCATCATCAACAATGTATTGAAAGGATGTTTGTGAACTAACCTGAACACTATCTTATCGAGGGGACTTGACGATAACAGAAGATTTCGGGCATTTATTTCTTTATCCTAGTTAGATTGGTTCGTAATTGCCTCGATTAAGAGGACCTTAAACCAACATTAGAAAGAAAGAGATGAAATTGAATAAATGTAATTCACAAACGATTACAAAATAAATATCTTACTCAATTTGATTGGAGTTGTTACTTTTCCTCAAGTACTCCCCCTTCGACAGTAAGCAATTTGAGCACAATTCGAATAATTATAGACTACAAACTATGCTACAGATATTACTCATACTCCTAAGATAACTAAGGTTTGATTGATGGTTGAAGGATTTTTTTCTTGTCTATTCATGTGCAATTTATACCACCTTGATCAGTTATGACAGTTTTCCTCCACTTCATTGCTCTACTAATTCTTCTTCATGCTGCTGCTCTGTTAGTTGCCATTAATTACGTATATGGAAACTTCCTTAGACTTTCAATCCCATTGTTGGTCATGGGGGCGAGGCTTATCTTGCCCCTCCTTTCTTGTTCTTTGGCTAACCATCTTTCCACGTTTGAATCCATATTTGTAGTTGTAATGGTTGAAACACGTGCCAATGATCTATCATGGTTTACACTCTTTGTCTTCTTACCTTCGTTGCCTTTTGTGTCACTTTACTATTGGCTGCATTCAAAATTAGTGGGATCCACGTGCCACAATTCCTTTGGTTATTTTCAAACCAAGATAAACAAATGTCCCCCACATTTGTTTGGTTTAAATCTTAACCAAACGCATGATTTCTATAGTATCAAATGATCAAGGTTCTTCTTACTCTTTTTAAGAAACCCCTTTCCTCTGTCAATCTTGCTGCTCATGTTTGAATCCTTCATTCCCATTTTCTTGACTCTTGATTTCCTTTCTTTTTATTCAAACCATTTTGAATTCCTATTTTGGTTCATATGGCTTGAGTCAAACAAACTTCTCCCATAAATGTCGATGAGGAAGGGCCGTTTGCGCACACTTCATCAAGCTAAATGACTGATGATACTCAAGATATACCAGTAGTGGTTACTCGCAAAATTTGACAAGATAGCCAACATGAAAAGATATCATTTGGAGCAACATTCATGACCATTCCATCTATCGATGATAACCCTGCAACTTTTTCTTCCAACTCAAAGCAACTTCCAAGGTATGCTCTAGGCCTTACTTTTCTTGCTGAATCTCATCCAGAGCTACAGCATTACTTCCGATGATAAAGTTGTTTATCCATTGTTTCATCGAAAGTATCCTATTGATTAGAGTGATTGGTCAAGAAAGTTGTGATCGGCTAATGATATAAAGTGGATCCCACCTGGAGAACATGGGTTTCAAAGATGAAAGACACGTGCTAAGAGAAGTGGGATGCTTTAGGCATTACTAAAGCTATTTTGGCCAATCGCTTCGAAACTCATTTCCATCAATCCCTTCTTTTTGTTTTTCTTCTTTTCTGGTTCCCTGTGACCAATTGTTTTAATATGTCCAAAGGGCATATGACTATTAGAATTGTCAATGTATTCCATTTCTTAAATCTCTCCACCAATGGAAAAAATCACCATACATTCTCAGGATGAGTTCAATTGTTCCTCAATGCCCAACGCTCTGGCGTATTCTACTTTCTTGTCTCGAGAGAGGAAACACTATCCTACCCCAGTTACATTCCGTGAAGAAAGCGATTTTGACCTATATTGGATCTATAGATTTCTCATATGTCTTTCTTCCAAACGAGTCACTCTTACCAACTCTCATTTTGTTGTTGCTCTGGCCAAAGGGAAAATATTAGCTCTTGCTCCTTTTCTTGTTTCCTTTCTTTATTGATCTATTTATTCATTGACTAAAGAGCATTTATCTACATCAATCAATGGGTTTTTGTGGCTTCTTCAAATATGCAAGTATGCCTATTTTGGTTCCCTGGCACCCTCTTTGCTAGACCATCAAATCCCACCCTCAAGTTATGCCCAATAGTTGCTTATAGCGAGGGTTGCTTTCCTTCTTTTTCACATTGAATCACAACTACCATTAACTCATTCCAAACTCTATGAAATCTAAAACGGTAGGAAACCTAATGTGAAGTACTTCAAAGTTTTTGGAAGTTCATGTTATATGCTAAGAGATAGAGAATGCCTTGGGAAGTTTGATCCCAAGAGTGATGAAACCATGTTTTTGGGTTGCTCCACTAGGATTTGAGTCTGCAGAGTCTTTAATAAAAGGACTCTAATCATTGAGAAATCAATCAATGTTGTTATTAATGACAATGGAAAGGACAAAGTATAATCCATGCCAATACCTTAGGATATCCAACAAGTATTAGAAATCCCAACACTTGAGTTAGATAGTGAGTTTGATGCAAAAGTGGAAATTGTTCAAATAAATCACAAAGAAAATACTCACAAATGGATACCATTGCTGACATTATAGGGAATCCAATGAATGGTGTAAAGACGTAGAAGCAAATTGAAAACATAATTAACCACGTGTGTTTTACATCCAATGTAGAGCTAAAAAAAGTGAAAGAGGCACTTAAGGATCCAGATTGGATCGATGCCATGTAAGAAGAATTGCACCAATTCAAAAGGAATGATGTTTAGTTCCTAATCGAAAGACGATGGGATAAGAATATTATAGGAACTAAATAGATCTTCAAAAAAAAATTAAACGAGCATGACACTATTGCAAGGAACAAGGCTAGACTAGTTGTTAAGGGGTATGCACAAATTGAAGGGATAGACTTTGAAGAAACTTTTGCTCATGTGGCTAGAATTGAGTCCATCCAAATTTTGCTTTCCATAGTATGTTGCCTAAATTTTAAATTATATCAAATGGACATCAATAGTTCCTTTTAAATTATATCGTCTTTGGCTCAACCAGTGAGGAGAAATCTCATGGGTTTACTCAAACAATTAAATCAGAATTTGAAACCAGTATATAAGGTGAGCTTAGGTTATTTCTTGGACTTCAGATTAAACAAACAGATAAGAAGATATTTGTTAACCAATCCAAGTTTGCTAAGGATCTTGTATCCAAATTTGGTTTACAAGACTCCAAACTAGCAAATTCACCAATTAACATAAGTGACAAGATCACTAGAGACACTGATAGTGTAGTTGTCATGGAATTGACAAAGGGGGATATTGTTAAGTCCCATCATATTGTCAATTCCATTTTAAAGTAGAAAATGTTGTATAGGTTGGTTTTTATTGTAATGTAAGTTTTAGAGTTTATGTGAAGACCACGAGAGAAGAACCAAGCTCAACAACATTGATGGAGTAGGAGGTTTCACAAGCTGCTCAACTACAAATCAATCAACTGAATACCTCACATGGCCAAAGCATCTTGCACATTGCGCTGAAAAGATAAATAAATATAAAAGTATAATTAGACAAGGTTGTACGAAAAAAATGCCTCATTGGACCATGGTTTGACCTAAAAACACTTATAGATCAACTCTATAACCTTAGGCTAATGACTTGAACAATCCCAGGTTGAAAAGGTTTTTTGGTTTTTTTTTTTAAGTAAAAAATCAAAATCTGGGAGGTTCAAGCGCTCATATGGTTCCACTCGAGTGCTCAAGCTGAGAGGCTCTTGGAAAACAAAACTCCTTGAGTGCTCGAAGTTTCCAATTTGAGCACTCCAACCTAGAGCTTGAGCTCTTGAACTGTACAAATATGAAAACCCCATATTTTAGCTCTCCACAATGGCTACTTTTTTACATTTGTAAAGAGTCGTTAAAGCACGATTTTTTAAAGGGATTTTCCTCTATAAATAGGAGCCTTAAACCCTAATTAATTAAAGGGATTAATGCAAAGTAATTAAGCTTTTATGAAGTAAATTTCAAGATTTTTATTAGATTATTGAGCTGGATTTATAAATCCTTCATTAGGGGTGAGTTCACATGACTTTGGGGGTGTTTTATAGTGATATATTCAATACCAATTTGTGTAGAGTAATAAATACTCAATCTTTGAGAACAATTGATCATCAAGCTTCTTTTTTAAGCTCTCTCTTTACTTAGTGTTCACCATAGTAACACATGCCTGTCTGAGAGGCTTAAGCAAACTTACAACCAACAAATTCATTGTTGTTGATACTTTCTCCGAAGACACCAGAAGTGAGAATAGAAGTCCACTGGAGACAATGGACTACTCGCTAGAGACATCGAATACGTGACTACTCTTCTACTGAAGACATTGAAAGGAGTTAAAGTGTTCAACTAAACACGAAAAGTAAGTTTCATTGATTTCCTTGTAATAGTGTGTTTATCTATTAATAAAAAATCAACCGGATGAGTGAGTGAGCCTTTCGACAGTGGACGTAGGCCCATAGTGCCAAACCACTATAAAAGACTATCTCATTGTCTTGTGGATGTTTCACTTTCATGCATTACAGTGAATGTTTAATTTCTATAGCATTGCATAATTATATTTGTACCTTAACTTGAACATTTGAAATCAAATTAATAAGTCAAGTAAAACATTACTAAAAGTGAATTTAGGGAATCTATCAATCTTGCTTTTGCTCTGGCTATATGTGACACTATAGTGTAATGACGGAGCCTCATGATCTATGATAGGTTCATAGAAGGAATTGCAAAAGAAGTTGGTGTGATTTACTTAGTTAATTTGAAATAATGTTAAAGTGAACTAGGTAATTTAATAATTTGCAAAAAGTGTAAAGAATCTATTCAATCCCTGTGGGCCTCAATTTTTGCACGACAAGTGTGCCTCTTAAAAAAGGGATCAAATCATCATGAGCCTAACCCATGATGACAAGGAGTCACCACAACCCTTTTTAAGATGTAACTGGACATCTATGTTTGGAAAACAAAATAATTTTATTTTAAAAATCTTTTAAAATGTCTGACTCCATTTTAAACTGGTAGACTTAGGGATTTTAGGTAAGTGGTTCGATTCTGGATCGGGGAAGGTGTTAGGCACCTTGGTTTATCGCATATGCGATTACCTACTTAGATCGGTTCAAACTTAGGGTCAGATTTTTCTATGCGGTATATGCATTGATGTGTTTTATTTTAAAGAAACGTGTCATGCATGTGCAAGTGAGTGTTTTACCATAACTAACTAGTGCACGTGTGTAGAATGTATATAAAAGTAATTTTATTATTTACCAAGCTATCTATTTACATGTTATCTAACAAAAATAAATAAATAGATAAAGAAAAAAATTGG
>JAOXJP010145550.1:0-13243 GCA_025762735.1 Platanus orientalis | reverse complement strand
CATATTTAAGTGACTTCAACTAAGGTTAAAATTAATAAAAAATTAATTTAAACAACCTTAGGGAATTTATCAGCCTTGCTCTCGCTCTACTATAGGTAACACTATAGTGCATAACAGAGCCCCGTGGTCTATGATAAATTCACAGAAAAACAATTTACTTAATTAAAAGAATTTTCGTTGCATATTGATTAAAAGAAAATTAAGTAAATTAAATTGGGACTGAATAAATCATTTAAAAGGAATAATTTATTTAAAAGAAATTTTAAATATTTTATAAAGATCCTATTCACCCACCTTTTAGGATCCATTTCGGGAATTTCAAGGGGGGGACCCATAAATAATAGAGTTACGCATGTGTGGACTTGTGGTGCACAACTAAAAATGGTACAAAGTTATTCTTGTGTGGGCTTGTGGTGAACAATTCTTAAATACGATACAAAGTCACGCACGTTCGGCTTGTGTTGCAAAACTCCTTAAAATGGCACAAAGTTTCACACGTGTGGGATTGTGGGGCACAACTCCTACAAATGGTGCAAACTTACACACATGGGGGCTTGTGGTGCATCACTTTTGAATTTAATACGAAACTATGCGCATGTGTGTAGGTGGTGCATAACTCTAAAATTAAGTACAAAGTTATGCATATGTGGACTTGCGGTGCACAACATCTAAAAATGGTGTAAAGCTACGTGCATGTGGGTTTCTAGTGTACAATTTCTATACAAAATACAAAATTACGAACATGTGGCTTGTGTTGCACAACTCTTTAAAATGGCATGAAGTTACGTGCATGTGGGATTGTGGTGCTCAACTCCAAAAATGGTGTAGACATATGCACGTGGGGGCTTGTGGTGCATAACTCCTAAATTTGGTACGAAGTCATGCACATGTGGTCTTGTGGTGCACAACTTTTTAAAAAGGTACAAACTTACACACATGTGGGATCATGGTAAACAGCTCGTAAAAATGGTACATACGTAAGCATGTGGGGGCTTGTGATGTAGAACTCCAAAATTAGGTACGAAGTTATACATGTGTGTGCTTGTGTTGCACAACTCCTTTAAATGGTACAAAGTTACACACTTGTGGGATTGTAGTGCACAACTTATAAAAATGATACGATGTGACGCACATGTGGGCTTGTGGTACACATTACCTAAATAAGATACAAAGTTACGCACGTGTGGGCTTTTGGGGCATAACTCCTTAAAAGGTCAGAAAGTTACGCAAGTGTGGGATTGTGGTGCACATCCCTTAGAAATGGTACAAAGTTAGGCATGTGTGGACTCGTGGTACACAAGTCCTAAAAATGGTCGGCTTGTAGTGTGCAAAATCCAAAATAAGATACAATGTTACACGAGTGTGTGATTGTGGTGCACAAATCCTTAAAAAGTCACGACGTTATACACGTGAGATTGTGGTGCACAACTCCTATAAATGGTGTAACCTTATGCATGTGGGGGCTTATGGTGTATAACTCCTAAATTTGGTACGAAGTCATACATGTGTGCTCTTGTGGTTCACAACACCTTAAAAAGGTACAGAGTTACGCACGTGTGGGATTGCAGTAAATAGATCCTAAAAATGGAACAAACTTACGCACGTGGGGGCTTGTGTTGCAGAAATCCAAAATAAAGCACAAAGTTACGCACATATGGATTGTGGTGCACAACTCCAATAAATGGTATGAAGTTATGCATGTGGGGGCTTGTGGTGCACATCCCCTACAAATGGTATGAAGTTATGCAGGTATGGACTTATGGTGCACAACTCCTAAAAGTTGTACAAAGTTACACACGTGTGGGCTAGTGGTGTACAAATCCTAAATAACATATAAAGTTACACACGTGTGGCTTGTGGGGTACAATTCTTTAAAAGGGCACAAAATTATGCACGTGTGGGATTGTTGCACAACTCCTAAAAATGGTGCAAACTTATGCATGTGGGGCCTTGTGAGGCATAACTCATAAATTTGGTACAAAGTTATGTACGTGTGGGCTTGTGGTGTATAACTCCAAAATTATGTAAGAAATTATGCACGTGTGGGCGTGTTAGTGCACAAATCCTATAAATGGTGTACAACTCCTATAAATTGTACGAAGTGACTCATGTGGTGGTTTGTGGTGCACAACCCCTAGAAATGGTACAAAGTTAGGCACGTGTGAGCTTCAGATGCACCACTCCTTTTAATGGCACGAAGCTATGCATGTTTGAGCTTGTGTTGAACAACTCATGTAAATGGGACAAAGTGATTTACGTGGGGGCTTATGGTGCACAACTCCAAAAAATGGTGCAAACATATGCACGTGGGGGCTTGTGGTGCATAACTCTCCTAGATTGGAGAGTGGAATATTTGATGAGAATTGTCTTTTGATATTGATTAAATATGAGAATTTGAAAGTATATATTTGAAATTTATTCTGTCATCCAATTTTTTTTTCCTCCTCACTTTATAACAATTTCTTTGCCACCAAATAAGGTCTTCCTGTTTTGCTATTTAAAAAAAAAAAAAAGGGCTAGGGACATAACTATTTGGACTGCTACATCCAATGGAATATTCTCACTCAAATCATCGTGGAATACTTTGTGAAATATGCAGCCAAAAGTGGACAAGCACAACATTGTTTGGTTCCCTAACCATATTCCCAAACATAGCTTCCTCTTGTGGATACTGCTTGTTGGAGTTCTACCAACTCAAAGTAGACTTTCCAAATTAAAGATACTAAGGTCATCACAATGTTGCCAATGTTGGAATGGTAGGGAAAGCATACTTTATATGTTTTTCCAATGTTCCTTCACTCAGGAAATTTGGAAGGCAATATTAATGATGCTCAGCCCAAAGAAAAGAAGAATAAGGAGATGACCAGGGGAAATGCTATGGATCCAAAAGAATTACAAGGGTGACAACAAGGTAACTGCTCTAGTTGGGAAACCTGCTTTCAACTGTTCTCTCTACAGATTTGGAGATAAAGAAACATGAGAAGATTTAATAATACCAATAGAATCATTAAGCAAATCATCAACAACATTACCCTTGAGACGCATGCTAAAGCTGAAATGGTGGATCAATACTGCGAAGATGATGCAAAGGGGAGATATATAGCACTCTATTGCAATTTAAGTGTTGAAGAAAGCCCAAGTGAAGTATGAACCTGCCTTTGTAATCCTCCACCAACTAACTACACCTCTATCTCTACAGATGCTTCTCTCACTCCTAGTAGAACAGGAAATGGTGGTGTTTTGAGAGACAACTCAGGGAAAGCGATATGTGTGTATATGTTGGGAAAAACCACACTTTCCCTATTCCCTTGTCCAGATCAATGGAGTAACAACCAAATTGAAATAGAATGCAATATATAATCACAAGAACTAGCAAAGCAAATAATAAGATAAAACACACCACAAGACACTAAGATTTTTAACATGGAAAACCCAAAAGGGAAAAACCACGGGACACTTGTTCTAGAAAAATATTCCACTAAATGAAGTATGAAACAGGTACAAGGTTGGATCTCACCAAATACATGAGAGTACACCAAGTAGCTTTGAAAAGAATGCCCGGATTCGTGGAAGCTCACAATCCCTTGAAGAAACACCTATCTTCACACCTTCTTCTTCAATCTTCTTTTATTCTTTTCAAGAAGAAAATCCTAACTTTCAATCACCCAAACAAAGAGAGGAACCCTATTTTGGCACCTTCAATCAACCAAAACCATAGAGGAAGAAAACCAAATATAAAGAGGATGCAAACCCCCTTTTCTTCTTCTTCTTCCTTCTTGCTCCAAGAAACAAAACCCCCTTGCTAGGTTTTTTTTTCTCTCTCTCTTCTCTCTATCTCACAGTCTATAGCTATTGATTCCCTCTTCTTTTCCTTTTTTTGTTTTGTTTGGTGTGTCAAAAGACACTAATGCTTAATGGGCAGTGGTCCCACCTCCCATGAAGAGGGATGCCTAACAATCTTCCCCTCCCGACTCATGAGGAGGGTTTCACCCTACCCATGCCTGTAACGCTACAACACACACCAAGCTTCACCTTGGGTAAGGCCTTAGTCATCATATCAGAGCCATTCTTGTTTGTGTGAATCTTTTCCTATGACAACAACTTGTTTTCCAAAACACCCTGTATCCAATGACACCTCACATCTATGTGTTTGGACCTGGAATGAAAGCTTGGATTTTTACTAAAATGGATGACACTTTGACTGTCATAGTGAACAATATGCTTTTTCTGCTTCAAACCCAGTTCTTGAAAGAATCTCTTCATCCACAATATCTCCTTACAGGTTTCTGTAATGACAATGTATTTGACCTCTGTAGTGGACAAGGGCACACACTTCTGTAGGTTAGACTATCTTGACACTGCTCCCCCTGCACAAGTAAATAGATACTCTGATGTAGACTTCCTATAGTTAATGTCTCCAGCCATATCCGCATTTGTATAACCTTCCAAAAAAGGCTTACCACCATCAAAGCACAAATATAACTCTGATGATCCCTTAAGGTACCTAAGAATCCACTTAACTGCTACCCAATGCTCTTTGCCAAGATTGACAAAAAATTTGCTCACTACACTAAGTCTGGCCTCATATAAACCATAACATACATTAAACTTCCCATAGTTAATGCATAAGACACTTTTTCCATTTTATGTTTCTCTTCTTTACTTGAAGGACTTTGCTTGAAACATAGCTTAAAGTGAGCACCGAGTGGAGAACTAACTACCTTTGCCTTATCCATGTTGAATCTTTGTAGCACCTTTTTAATGTACTTCTCTTGTGATGCTCATAGCTCCCTTGCTTTCCTATTACGAGAAATTTGTATACCCAAAATATGTTTTGTTGGACCTAACTCTTTCATTGAAAAAGAGTTACTTAGTTCATTCTTCAACTTGTCAAACTTACTAGTGTCCTGTCCAACAATCAACATGTCATCAACATAAAGCAATAAGACAATAAAGTCACCATTAGGAAAATATTTAGTGAACACACAGTGATATGAAGTTGTTCTCTTGTACCCATGATCCATCATAAATGAATCAAACTTCTTGTACCATAGCCTTGGGGCTTACTTAAACCCGTATAAGCTTTTCTTTAACTTACAAACCAAGTGCTCATTTTCTTTGACTTCAAATCCTTCTAGCTGCTCTATATAGATCTCTTTCTCCAAATCACTATAGAGAAAAGCAGTTTTGACATCGAGTTGTTCAATCTCAAGGTCCATGCTTGCAACCAAACCCAATATGACACGTATAGATGACATTTTCACAGCAAGAGAAAATATCTCATCATAATCAATGCCCTTTTTCTATCCAAACCCCTTCGCAACCAGTTTTGCTTTGTACCGTGGTTGTGAGCTATGTTCTTTACTTTTCAACCTAAAAACCAATTTGTTCTTGAGTGTTTTTTCCCTTTTGGTAGTTTCACCAAATCATAAGTGCAGTTCTTATGGAGAGAATCCATCTCCTCTTGCATTGCTTTCAACCACTCTTCCTTGCATTCATTTGTTGAGGTTTCATCATAGCTTTCTGGCTCTCCCCCATTTATAAGTAAAATATACTCATGAAATGAATATTTCTTTGAAGGTTAGCGATTTCTAAGAGACCTTCTCATATGATGTTCAACTAGTAACTCTTGAGGGGCTACTCCCCCTGCTCTAAATCACTTATAGGAATGTTGTCTTCATGAACAACATCATTATGTTCATCTTGCATTGCTCCCCCATCATCATGTGCTATTGGAGGAGGGATTAGATTTATATCAACGAAGTCATCTACAACAGGTTGTGGCTTCTCAACCTCTTCACAATCTTCAATATTTTGGTCTTTAAGAAAGACCACATCTCGACTTCTAATTAACTTATTTCCAATTGGATCCCATAACCTGTACCCAAACTCTTCATTCCCATAACCTGGGAAGATGCATTGTTTTGATTTATCATCAAGCTTAAACTGCTCATCCTTGGGTACATGCACAAACACCCTACATCCAAACACCTTTAAGTATCCATAAGAGATATCTTTCTTTCTCCATACTCTCTCTGCAACATCTCCTTTTAAGGGAGCTAACGGAGATAAATTGACCAAATGAATTGCAGTGTTCATTGCCTCACCCAAAAGGATTTTGGCGACTTGACATGTGAGAGTATACACCATACTTTTTCTACAATAGTGTGGTTCGTTCTTTATGTTACTCCGTTATGCTGTGGAGTCTTGGGAACAATCTTCTCATGAAGGATGCCATGCTTTTTGCCATATTCTTCAAATGGACGTCTATACTCACCACCATTATCTATGTGAATGATTTTCAAAAGCTGTCATATTTCCCTTTCAACCTGAGCATGAAACTACTTGAAAGTATCCAAAACTTGATCTTTGGTCTTCAATGCATATACCCATACTTTCCTACTAGCATCGTCTATGAAAGTGATAAAGTAAGATGCACCACCAAGAGTCTTGATTGTCATAGGACCATAAACATCAGAATGCACCAATTCCAAAACATCTAATTTTCTATGTGGTAAATTTTTCTAAAAAGATACTCTATGTTGCTTACCAACCAAACAATCAACACATTGATTTAAATGAGTACCTTTAATACTGGGAATGAGATAATTCTTTGCAAGAATTTGTAACCCTTTCTCACTCATATGGCCCAGTCGCATGTGCCATAAATATGTAGATTTTTTCTATATTGTGTTTAACTCATCCTTGTACATGTGTGCTTGAGTTCTGTATAAGGAACAACATTTTTGTCCTCTTGCCATCGCAAGAGACCCTTTGGTAAGTTTCTATTTCCCACCACCAAAGTTGTTGTTGTAACCTATTCATTTAACTTTCTAGCAGAAATTAGATTAAGCCAAAGATCGGGTACATGTTTCACATTCTTGAGCACAACTTGTAACCGACATTGGTCTCAACATACACATCACTTTTCCCCACAATTTTTTAGATACCTCTATTTCTCATTCTCACAATACCAAAGTCACCTGACTGGTATGAAATAAAGATATCTCTCTACGGAGTACAATAAAATAAAACACCAGTGTCAATCACCCAATTTGCATCACTTATGAGACCAATACATGTCCCTTCACAAGATGAAAGGATAATAACATCACCACTAGAAGTAATTGTAGTGGTTTCCTTGTCTTCTTTTTCTTCATCTTTTTTTTTTTTATTTCTTAAGGTTCTAACAATTTTTTTTTATGTGCCCCGGCTTGCCACAATGATGACAAGTAATTCTCTTTCTTGACTTCGACCTTCCCATTGATTTATCACATTATTCGGGCTTTCTACTTTTGTTTATCTCTTGTCTTTCTATAATAAGAGCTTCGAAATGTGAGGAACCCATATATTTTCTTCTTGTTTCTTCATTCAAAAAGCTACTTGTAACTTGACTCATAGTTATAACTCCATCTAGAGCACAATTGCTAAGAGATACTACTAGAGTCTCCAAACTATCTGATAAAGAGTTAAACAATAACAAAGCTTGAAGCTCATCCTCCAACACCATCTTCATGGATGTCAATTTGTTCACAATGCTTTGCATTTCATTCAAATGCTCTGCAATAAAACCCCTTTCTTGAATTTCAAGTTCACTAGCTTTCTAATCAAGAAAGCTTTGTTGCCGGTGGTCTTTCTTTTATACAAATCTTTTAGCTTCTTCCAAAGAGATTGTGCCGAAACTTCATTTGAAACATGGTAGAAAACACTATTCAACCACTGTCGAATTATATCAATAGTCTTTCGGTTTAGCTTTTTCCAATCATTATCTGACGTTCTAGTTAGCTTGGCTTTATCACATTCAACGAGAGCATATAAATCTTTGCAATATAACAAATTCTCTATTTCTACTTTCCAAATACTCCAATTAATTTAATTTAGGTTAATCATCCGGTTTCCCGTATTTGCTTCCATTTAATTCACACACAAAAAAAATCCTTTTCAACCTAGACTCTAATACCACTTGTTGGGAAAAACTACACTTTCCCTATTCCCTTGTGTAAATCAATTGAGCAACAACAAAATGGAAAGAAAATGCAATATATAATCACAAGAATTAGCAAAACAAATAATATAAAATAAAACACACCACAAGACACCAAGATTTTTAATGTGGAAAACTCAGAAGGGAAAAATCACGGGACACTTGTCTAGACAAAATATTCCACTAAATGAAATATGAAATGGATAAAAGGTTGAATCTCACCAAATACATGAGAGTACACCAAGAAGCTTTGAAGAGAATGCTCAGATTCGTGGAAACTTACAATCCCTTGATGAAACGCCTATCTTCACACATTCTTCTTCAATCTTCTTTTATTCTTTCTAAGAAGAAAACCCCAACCTTCAATCATCCAAACAAAGAGAGGAACCTTGTTTTGGCACCTTCAATCAACCAAAACCATAGAAGAAGACCAAATCTTAAGAAGATGCAAAGTCCCTTTTTGTCTTCTTCTTCTTCTTTCTTGCTCCAAGAAATAAAACCCTCTTTCTAGGTTTTTTTTTTCTCTTCTCTCTCTCTCTCATGGTATGTCTGTAGCTAGGACACTGATGCCCACTGAGCAATGGGTCCCACCTCCGATGAGGAGGGACGCCCAACTGTATATGAGGATGAAATGCAACACTTCTATCCTTTGACTATAGAGCTCTACGTCATTGTAATGGGACTGAAAATAACTTATACCAAAGGCTATTTGAAAATTCAGGTGGTAACAGATTCAAAATTGGCAACTGAAAGCATTAATGACGTTTGAGATTGCCCTTGGCAAGCACTATGCATCATTAGTGACATCAAGGTGGAAATCAACAAATTTGAAGAGGTCTTGATTGAGCACACTTGGAGAGAAGTTAACTAACCAAGGGATTTGTTAGAGAGAGAAGTTAACCAACCAAGGGATGGGATTTGTTAGAGAGAGAAGTTAACCAACCAAGGGATGGGATTTGTTAGAGAGAGAAGTTAACCAACCAAGGGATTTGTTAGAGAGCTTGGCTACTTCTTTGGAAGTAATCATCTTGCTTGCCCCATGAATTTCCAAATGCATTGATTGCACTTATCTGTAATGATTTTAATCAATGTAATGCATGTAATTTTATCAATGAAATTACATATAATTACTTACCGAAAAAGATGGGCTTATGGGGGTTTTCAGAAGATAATGGAATACAAGTAACAAACCAAGATGGATTGTATATGTTGACACAAACCTTTGAAGGCGTGCCATTGATTGACAGATGACGTGTTTTCAAATTTGATGTAATTTTTTTTTACCATTTACTTTTTCAACTGAATATTGTTTTGAACAGTTTTAATCCCAAAATAACACGTGTCAGTTTATAACGGATTCTTATAATTAACCTCAAATAATTGTAACTTGTATGAAGGCTTTTGTTGATTATGTTGAATAATCAACCTCAAATAATTGTAAGAAGGCTTCGTTGAACTGAGTGCTGGTTGATTGCCCTTTTTCCTTGAAAAGTAGAAATAAGCGAAACAAGAGTCAGGTGACAAAAAAGATGTAAAAGTCCAGCTTAAAAGTAAATCTCATTTATTTATCTTTTCCACAAAAGTCAGGTTTGTAGAGGTCTGTGTCAACACAGACAATCATTCTCCTTCAACAAATCCAGCCAAAAGTCGATATGATGCTCCAAGCCTCTAACCCTCTCTCTCTCTTTCTCTCAGCCTAATTTGGAAGGCAAGCTCTTGGAGGGAAATTCATTCAAAATTTCAAACCGGGAGGCAAATCGTCGTGCAAAAGCATTTATTGTCTTTGTATAATAATATAATTTAAAAGATAGAGAGAGCATATAATAAATCCATTACGCATTTTTTGTTTTTTGTTTTTTATTTTTACACGTTTTGTCGGAAGTTATCTCACTTGTATATCATATCGTCTGCAACTCCTCTCGGCATTTCTGAGATATTTTGAGAATTTGGGTTTCTTTGTTTTGGGTTCTTGCTTGCGGGATTTGGGAATTTAGGGTTTCAAATAGAAGAAGATGACGCAGAGCAGCAATTACAGTAGCGGAAGCGTTACGGACTTTCATTTACCGGACGAGATCTTATCTGTGATTCCGACGGATCCGTATGACCAGCTCGATTTGGCGAGGAAGATCACGTCCATGGCGATTGCGTCTCGGGTGTCAAAGCTTGAAACGGAGACTGGACGGATGCGGCAGAAGATATTGGAGAAGGATCGGGTGATAGTCGAGCTGGAGGAGAAGGTCTTGCGGCTCGAACAGGCGTTTCAGGAGACGGATGAGCGGTTGAGGGACGTTCTCGAGGATAATGTAAGGATTAAGAACGATCTGTGATTTTAAGAATTGAAAAATTGAACTCTGGTTTTGGATTTATTTATTTTTATCTGTTTAATGTTTTTAGATGAAGCTATCGAAGGAGCGAGACTCTCTGGCTATGACCACGAAGAAATTGAACCGGGATTTGGCCAGGGTGAGATGTTTTCTTTTTCCAGAAATACTATTACTTTCTTCCTTTCGAGTTCCGGTATGCTCATCATCTATGTAATTCTGCTGTCAGTTGTATATTTGAATATGAACTGTCAATAGCCCGTATGTTCCCAAGTTGCATGCACCGCATGCCTCTGCACGGTGCTGACCCCTTTGGGAAAAAAGGGGTGGTGGGGTTTTCTTTATTACATCTTGGTGGTTGGTAAGCCTGTGGCGCCCCATATGATTTGCCTTTGTATATGTCTCTTGGATTATATTACAGCCTGTGTACATCACACTCCCTGTAATTCACCCTGCATCATGGTGGTAAGCTTCTTCCACATCCCTCATTTCTCCACATCAGCTTGCCCAGAATTGTAATAATTCTGTGTCCACACAGTCGCACATGAGTTAAGAGTCTAAGTGCAGTTTATGCCCAGAATTGTAATAATTCATAGCTCACACAGGCACATATAAGTTAAGAGTAGAAGTGAAATTCATTTTCTTCTGAATGCAAGATCTGGAAAGTTTTACACTGAGACACATTCATTAAGGTCTGTTCAAAGTGGCCCCTAAGCGTTTGGATGCCTTTGGGAATTGCAGAGCGTTATATCAAGCAATAGATTGCCTTCAGTTATGGATGTCTTTGTTAATTGCAATTTACGGATGTCTTCTTATTTGCAATGTGTTATATCAGTAATAGATTACCTTTGGGATCATTCAATAAGTTGAAACCTGAGAAAAAAATGGAATTTAGGAATTTATATTGTTTGAAGATAGAGGTTATTGAGTGATGCAGGCCACATTGGAAGGTGGGAGACATTAGAAGCTAAACGTGGTTTTATTAGGTTTCCTAGGTTAAGATATAGATTTAACTTTTAGTTTTTCTATTTAATAGGATTCTAGAATAAGAAGAGAATTAAAGAGATTACTAAATAGAAGTAAATCTCTCTGAAAGTTTATGATGGTAGCTAATTCAGAAGAGGAATGTAGGCTTAAATTTATTTTGTAGAGGGTGGTTATCTAACAAATTTTAAGAATCAATTGAAAAAATGTCTACATCTTTCCACCTGTGCTTGCTGGAAAAAATCAAAACCCTGAAAATGCTAAAGAAGGCGAAGAAATCTTTTTTGCGGGAGAGACTCAACCAGCCCAAAACGTTTAAGAAAATCTACAAAATGTGTATATTTTTTTCTTCTTCAATTGACTCTTAAGAAATGTTAAATAACCTCCATCTACAAAAGAAATTCTTAATTTTATACGCTTACATTCCCCCTTATCCAAATTAGCTACCATCTTAAACTTTGGTAATCAAAGAGGTTTACTTCTATTTAGTTATATCTTTGATTTTCTTATTATTCTAGAATCCTATTAAATATATATAAAAAACAAATTAAACTTAATCTAAGAAACCTAATAAAGCCACATGTTTAGCCTCTTATAGTGGTTCACTTTCCAACATGGCTTGCATTGGTCACCTGGGGTGGATGAAAATTAGTTCTTGAGTTTTATCATGGTCATCCACAACTTCAATTCTTTATTTTTTTTTTCTTCTTGTTCATCGTTTTTAGGGTTTTTATTTTTCTAGCTTGCACCAAGTGGTTGTATTAGCGCCTAGGTTGGATTACAGCTCCCTTAAAGAAATCCATGGCCCAAAGATTAGAGAGCATGGAAGACAGGGATAATTGTGGTTGCTTCGCAAGAATCTTACCCACAAGAATTACTTGGACAATTGAAGAGGTTGATTGAAGTCATTATTGAAGCCCTAAATCCGAAAGAATACCAAGACGATGAGGTTTTCGAAATGTTCTTTCATATACGTACTCCTTACAGAAAGTTATTTGAAATGGATTATGGTTCTATATTTTGGGATTCGAAGAATTCAAGTACAAAGTATTAGTCTTTTATATTTTTGATAAAATTGTGTATAATGATGATGAAGATAGTAGAAGTGGGTATTGCTTTAATGTCTCTAATTGATATAGATGTGGAGGACCTTGATAAAAATGGTCTAAGAGATAAGTACAATGATGAAGAGAAAAATGATTTGTTATCTGTTCGAAGGGATCAGATGGTAGACAGTTTTTGTTCTCTTTCTCTAGCTAGCGAATCTAGTAGCATTGGTGTTGAGGAATTCTTAGCTTTTAAGACTTAAGCACACTAGATTCAACATACATCGAAAAGAGTATTAATGATTTTCAAATTATTATGAAAGCCATTGCTTTGCAGGAGTTAAATGTTCACTAAGAGCTTGTGGGTGATATTCTTTCTGTGCTAGTTGGCCTACAGGTAGAGGTTGGAGACTGGTTTGATCCAAAAGCATTGGTAGTGATTCTTCAATTTAATAATGTTATATGCTCAAATAACCATGTTAACGACATTTCTACTTGTGTTGAAATTGTTGAAAGTGCTATTATATTGGAGAAGATGAAGGACATGCTGAAGCTTATCTTGTGGAAAATAAAAGAAGATGAAAGATATGTTGTGAGTGATCATGATAAAACTCGGGGGCAAGTTTTCACTCTGCCTTGGTGATTGATGCACGCCATGTTGGAAGGTGAGGACCACTAGAAGACGTTAGACGTGGGGATTTATTAAGTTTCCTAGATTAAAGTTAACTTTTTCTTATATTTAGTGTTTTTGTTTAATAGGATTCTAGAATAATAAGAGAATAAGAAAGATAAGTAATACAAGTTAATCACTTTTATTGACTAAACTTTAGGATGATAGTTAATTTGTATAGGGAAGGGGGAAATGTAGGCTTAAAAAATTATCATATATATATATATATATATATATA
>JAOXJP010145539.1:0-13243 GCA_025762735.1 Platanus orientalis | reverse complement strand
TGATAAAGACAATGTATAGAAATGGGCTATATCCCCGCTTTCTATATAAAAAATAAAGAGGGTTAAGCTTTTCATATGATCAATAGGTGTCTGCTAAGAGGAGGGATAAAAAATAAGTATGGTAGAGAGCTTTAAAACTATTCTAAAAAGCTCATAAAATTATCCTAAAAAGCTTGTAAAATTATTTTAGAAAGCTTGTAAACTATTTTTTATTTTTATTTTATGAAAGCTTGTAAACTAATTTAAAGATCAAGAGAAAAAAAAAGGACATTTGCATTAGAAAGCATTTAAAGAAAAGTAAGTCTTTTACACTAGAAAGCAAATAAAGAAAAATAAAGACTTTTACACTAGAAAGCAAGAAAATAAAATAAAATAAATAAATAAAAAAGGAAGCAAGTAAATGTTGATTTTATTAAAATTCTAGAAGGAGTGCCTCATATAATGTTTATCTATGTCTTTTGTCTCCTTTGTATTTGGGAAAGACTTTCTCTAGAATCTACTTCTTTTACGAGGGGAGAGAAAAAAAAAGAAGATATAAAGCAAGAGAAAGAGTTAGGTGGAGTGAGAAGGAGAGTTGACTATAGAACTAGCAGAGTTTTGCTAAGGTAGTATTGATGCAGGTTATAAGCTCTGATATCAAAATTGATGCAGCATAATGGAGAATGATACCAAAATTTGGTGTAGACTAGGCTAATGCCCTCAAACAAGTACTCAAATTAAATGGCGGAAGTAATATTAATCAAGAATCGAATTAAAAACTCACATGTAGTCATTTAATTGACCAATGACTGCACCAGTGAGGCGGAATGAGACAATACAAGTTGAAGGTGCTAGAAGGATTAGAGGAAGGCCAAAATTGACCTGGGTGGAGGTAGTAAGGAGAGACATGGCAACTTGTAATTTAACGACAGATATGGCCCTAAACAGAGCGGAATGGCGGAATAGGATTCATGTAGCCGACCCCAAATAGTTGGGATAAGGTTGTTTGTTGTTGTATGTAGTCATTTAATTATAAAAATCAGAGAATATGAATTAACATAAGAGGGAAAGAATCCCAAAGGACAATTCTGGATTTTCTAGGTAGAACCCACTAAATTACCAAAATACCCTTGATCATGCGTTAAAAAATTATGAAATTTTGTAGACTAGTGCCTTAATAAATACACCTTTGTTCAAATTTTCATGAATTTACACTCAATATCAAGAGAAATATCAAAAATTGAAGTTTACAAAATAAGAAAAGAGTAGGATAGAAAGAAAGAGAAAAAGAGAAATATAAGAGATATACCTTGAAGGAGAGAGGGAACTTGCGACTACACCTATGGAAGAAGAAGAGAGAAGGAAGCCATGAGTGGGGTATCTACCCTTAGAGGAGGAAAACTCAAGCCCACGGCCTACCTTGGAAAACCATTCCACAAACTTTTTCGTAATATTTTTCACTGAATTTTATTACATGAGGAGGTGCCGTTAAATAGGCTTATATCCTAATGAAATTATAACTTTCTAAAAAGAGAAATATTCTAAAAGACATTACCCCCAGTAGTCCAATCAAAATAAAATTCTGCATGCATCTCCATGTAGATATCATCATAATCATCATCTCGAAGCCTACTGCCACCCGAATCAGTCTATTCTTCCTTTAATTCTCTATTAAGCCATTCCAAATCTTGCCTATCAAGCATTGGTTCTTTGACTTCACGAATCCAAGTGTTTAACAGGTCATCATCATAGAAAATGTGACTTAGATCAATAGGATTGTAGTAATCCTCGTCAATTATCCAAAAAAAATTGTAGTAATCCTCTTCCATAGTTCTATCAACTAAATTGCGAACCTTCAATCCCATGTTGTAATGCACAAAAACAAGGTGGTGCAAGTTTTTCATCTTGAGAAGTTTTTTTTAGGTGAGTGTGAATTAGTGAGACCATGCTCCAATTCTTCTCATAGCCTGAAGAGGAGGACGTCTGACTGAGGATTATAATGGCTACGGACATCAACTCAGGAAGGCTTTCCCCGTATAGATCCCACCAATCAGCTTTAAAGAAAAAGAATGTTGTCACTTGTTAGAATTATTACATCATATCTTAGTTAATATAAAAAATAATAAGGTTTATATGTCAATATTATACCCAAAAGACATGTCTCTCGAGCCCACACAACAAGAGCACTACGTAACTCTCCTCAGGCCTCTATGAATGATCTAACCTACAAATAGTTAAGAGTGAAAAATCAATCAAGAAGTATAACATCTAGCATAATACGCACATTTCAATAACAGTGATAGAATAAGACAACTTACTTGTCCGATGGCCGCATCTTGCCTTGTATTATCCGGCTCCAATATCATTATAGCCTTTTTCATACCACGCCATGCTTCCTTATCTTTTGATAAATTGTCGCAATATTGAAACATTGTATTTATAAAGTAAGTTGTCATACAAAATTGGTACAATTAGAATATGCAAATGATAATAAAAGTTGAAGATGCCATCTTGCTAAGTTAGTAAAGTTTGTGGGTGTCGTACCACAAACCTAGGTTCAAAACCCCTCTTCACCTATAATTACCTAGTAAAAAAAAGTATTAAATAAATAATACACAACAATGTTTTTGAAATCTTATTGTTTACATGTAAGTGATTGTGGAGTATTCTATTCCACCTTGTTTTAAGTATTTTTAAATACATTGTAGGACTATGCACCCTCACCTCAATAGCCAATTGTAAGCACTTAAATTTTGCACAAATTACAATGAAGGGCTTACACCCTCATAAATCTACACAAAAGTCCTTGAAGTCACATGGGCCCTACATCAACAAATTAGGCCTGACTAAAAGGACAAGCCCATTGAGCCAAGGTCCGGGTTTGTAAACTTTGACCCATAGAGCACTAAGTGTTGATAGTAAACTAACCAACTCTCCAAAAACCTAAAGGTTTTAGGAAATACACAAATTAATGTACTTCAACATTCCCCCTCAAGAGGAAGACACTTGGGGAGCTAGACACGAGTCCACACAATACATACGCACGCACATACCACTACATTTGGGAAATACTTCCATTGGGATTTGAACTCGCAACCTAACCTGCTCTAATATGCAAGCCCAAAAATCTAGCTTGCATGGGACCCGTACATGAGAGAGATTTGAATAGATTCAAATCTAAGATTCCCTTGGGTAAAGAAGGAAAGTTATGCCACTTATAGAATACAAAAATTCCTTAAATTGCCTTCTCTCCAAACAAGGAAAGTGCAACCACTCATTCAGACTAAAAGGATAAGAACATCTAATTAACAACCAATCAAGGGTTTGACAAGATTCTACACTAAAGTCTATAAATGCACCCCTTTTTACATAAAGAAGGACCTTTTGGTAGAAGACTTCAAGCAAGAGTGTTTGAGACAAGAAAGCCCCAAAGCATCTCCATAGCTCTCCATACAGTTGAAGACTCCTGGCATACTTTTAGTCTCTCCATCGGCAATGGTTTGATGTTAGAGAGAAGAACATTTCTTGCATCTCAGAAATATGCCATAAATCCGGCCCTGAGAGCAAGATTCGTGGTGGTTTTCTCCTTTTCGGATCAAGCGCAAAGCCCCGAGAAGAAGCCGATTCGCTTACAATAAAGCATCATCAACACTTGAATACAAGAAACACGTTGTCAAACCCTTGGATTTCGTCGACAAGAATCAAAGGTTTTTCTCTTTTGTAAAAGAGTGTAAAATCAAAGAGTTGTATCCCATTTATTTAATACAAAGATTCATTTATTTTAATTTGTTACATATTTTTTATGTTACGGATTTACGCACGAAATTTGTGTCAATACCAACATTTTCCTCTACATTGTTTCATATATAATTGGCATAGTTGGCTAATTATCTTAGTTCACTACTTTTGAAACCCTTACTAAAGGCTTCGTCACCTTATAAACAATCTTTACATTTACCAAAATTCCTCAATGAGTACAATATTGTAGATCTCTTTAAATACTTTCTTTTCATTTTGTCTTTTTCTCCCAATGTCTTCCTAAAGTCTGCATTAGTAAAAAGCAACGTTGGTCTCTCTCCATTGCCATGTTGTCAGGGACATATCCTTGAGCTCGTGCATGGGCACGGCTAGCATGGCAAGGCAGCAGGTCAAGAGGCATGGGTGGCATGACGGGTTGTGTGACATGTGACATGTTCCTGACCCGCATAAGCTTAAATTGCAATTGCATTCACCGACAATGGTTGGGGGTGGTTCTAGGCTTCCTGAAGGGGAATGCCTAGGGTTCCCTTGGGGGAGTGGGTTCCCTCTTGGGACAGTGCTTGGGGCCCAAGTGTGGGCAGCATTGCGCATAGGATTTGGCCTGGAGGTTACGTGTGTGGATGGCACTAACACACAGTGTGCGATAATGTTGGCACATGGGTGACAGAGTAGGCTATCCCATGGCCTGTGTGCTCAGATGTGCCTTGTTCTGGAGCTGAGCAAAATCCTGGCTTGGCCTTGGATGGTCACTTTGGTAGCAAGGCAAAACGTCATGGTGCCTTCGTTGTGTCATTCACGTTAGTGGGCTTAATGTCTTGGATGACAGCTCGGGGAATGCATTGTAGGCATCCTAGGCCCTTAGTACTACATGTTGGGGAATCTAGGAGCTTCATGGTCATTTGAGATGTGCTTTGATGGCATGGTGTGCACGCCTAAGTGACTGACTCGTCGGTGCTTGGCTTAGTATGGTCTGAAGTTGGCCGGTAAGCAACGATGACACAAGGGACCCTACAAGTGGGATGAGTGCTATAGGACGCAATGAAGGAACTTGTGGGCTGATCAGGTAGAGCTTAACATATCGGTGCTCTTGGCGAGCAATATCTTTGTTATTGGATGTGAGGCATATCGGTGAATCAAAGAAAGGACTCGAATGGCAGAAAGGCCGGTCTTGGCTAGGTGATGGCCAATATGCTGCATGGTTTTACAGACAAAAAAATATGGCCGTGACAACGTTCTTAGTGGCGAATCTAATAATCCCAAGGCATAGGATATCATGACTATTCATGAATTCTCGCATCTTATTGACTACTATCATACTGTTATAAATAAAGGATGTAATTTTTTGGGCCTTACAAATTTTCTCTTTTAGACTTTTCAACTTTCCAATATCCTTCAACATTAAGTCAATACAACATGCTGCACATAAATGTTGTCTCTTTGCCATCAACAAATCCCCTACAACCTCAAAGGCGGCTTCATTGTCTGTCACCATTTGGACAAATTCTCCTCCCCTACCTCATCTACAACTTAATCTATAAGTCTAAATATGTACTCTTTTGTTTTAGAGTGGCCCATCATGTCCACTGACTTATGGAAGATCATACGATGATCTAAGTATACCATAAAATTAATCAAACTTCCTGGCCTTTGTCGTCCACCCATCACACATGATGGTGCACATGCATCCCCATGTAGACCAACTATTTTTTAAACACTTTGATATGAACTTTCAATTCATTTACTTCTTTCTGTAGGAAATGATCGCTCAGTTGATAATGGGTGGGAGCTTAAATCCCTGGTCCAACCTCTACATTGGTGCCAACCATCCTGTGAAAAAAAAGGTGTTCTTTAGTGCATTAGAAGGAACAACAGCGTACAACATCCATTTACATATGCCGCTCCCCACCTCATCAAACCTCTCCTTATTGAACATTTATTTATTTTTTGATAAATATTATTGAACATTTATTTCAATCACTTTTGTTTAGTACCCTCTCTTCTCAGTGTAGAAGGGTCTAGGTCCTATCATCTAGATAAGGACCTCTCAAATTCCTTTCGCACCCTCTCTCTCCATGTCAATGGGATCTTTAAGGCTACCGGCTCACCCAAGCTTAGGGTGTGAACTACCCCAAGGATGGTAACGTGTTTGTGATCTCCACCTCTTATACCCGAGTGGGATTCGATAAGACAACTAAAAGTTAGCCTAACGTAAGAATGACATTAGGGGCTGGCACATCAGCGCCGAAAAAGTGATATATGCTTTTTTGGAGATGTTTTTCACTTTTTGGCACTAATGTGTCTGCCCTTAATGTCATTCTTACGTTAGGCTAACTTTATATTGTCCTACCAAATCTAGAGCGTCTTATACCTATGGGAGGGCTAAACACTGAATTCCTATGCATCTCCTCCTCAAACATTTTTCTACTCTCTCTTAATGCCCTTTTAAGTTGATCCCTCTCTAAATCATGCAAATCCTCTTCACTTCCAAACAGCCCGTGGATACTCATCGTCTTCATCTCTCAGCCTCAACCCCTCTTGTATCATGGCTCTCCTCCTAGCCTCTACTTCCTTTTGTTCTTTACCTTTATGGTCTTGCATAAAAACCATAATTTCTTTTGGTACTTGAGGGCAAAATAACACGTTCCCCTTTTTATGTACGAGGTATTGCTTCAACCTAAATACACCCCCACTAATCACTTTTCCACCAAATTTGCATTGCACCTTCTTATCCTCAAACAATGCTACACAATATTGCCAACTAATATTTGATTGCCCCTTCTTATCCATATCTATACCTGATGATCTTGAAACCATCTATCAAATAAGTAAATAACGCTACCACTAATTATTAGTTTTTTACATTTAAGAACAAAAAAGACATTTTCATCAAAGTATGAGTTTGGAACCAAACAATCTATTACATATTTTGGTTTGGTTCGGTTTAGATCCAAAGTCACACAACTATGTTCTTATAACAATTAGAATGGAAACTTTTTTTGAAAATATTTTATTTTTTAATTATTTTTTAATTTTTGAAAATATAAAGCATTAAAAGCATCAATTTTATGTAACGTTTTGAGACAAATTGCTTGAATTTGTTTTCAAAGTCACTAAATTATTACCAACCAGGTAAATCAATACTTTTTACTTCAAAAAAAATATTTTTTATTTTTAAAATATTTAAATGATTAATTAAAAAATTAAAAAAAAAAAATCTATATGAACCTTAAATCAATGGATTTTGATGCTAAATTCACTGATCTACCATATACTATCTCTTGATGATTATTTACTGCTTTCTTGTAAAATTATGCAACAAAAACAAATTAAGTCTTCGATTCCTATATTGAAGTGTTTTTATGAAAAAACCCCAAATTTCAAGTTTTAATCTTCAAAACTAGTAGGTCTTAGCACAAAATGGAGATTCAAAGCAATTTTGAAGAAAAAAAATGAGAAAAAACGAAGTTTGGGGGAGAAGATAAGGGTAAAATGAAGAGGAGGCATCGTTTGACTTGGTTATGCTTTGAATTTTTTTTTATTTTGGTTTTCTTAGTTTTGGGTTAATTTACGTTTCTCGTTAGTTAGTTTGGGGGTTTAAATAAATTCCAAGAAGAATAGGTTTAATTTAATTTTTTAAAAAGAAAGATCTAATTTCATAACATTTCTTTAGGCCTTATTTTAAACTTACCCATTTACATGATTTTGGTATCATTTGAAAAGTTATTCAATTACCTTTCTAACAAGTCCAAGATCTTGGGAATTCGATGTAATTGGGAAAGTTACAGGCAAAGTACTAACATAGCATCACTTTGTGTGGGGAATTAAGTATTTTAGAGCTCTATTTTCTTAAGAAGCCTAATTAGAGCAAGATTAGGAAGTCTGACGTGTGTGTGTGTATATATATTGTTGTTGTTGTTAAACAAGGTCACGCCTATGCAATATGAAGTAACTCAGAATTTCATTCGAGCAAATGTGTTAAATAGTTCTTGGAAATGTGAATGTCTCCTACTTACAGTGATTGTCTAGGAAACAACTAGTGTTTCTTAGGGTTGTCAAAGAGCTGAGCTAACTCGGAGCTTGGTTCGTTAAGAGCTGAGCCTAAGCTTTGTTTGAAGCTCGGTGAGCCAAGCTTGAGCTTTGATTTAAGCTTGTTTATTAAGTGAGTGATGCAAGATACAATTGCGGGAGCCTTCAATTAATCAAATAACAACCCAAAATAAAATTTTGGAAATTTTGACACAGGGGCAATTTTGTAATTTTCCAAAAAGTTGAAAAATTACCAAAAAACCCCTGATGTGCATCAGAAAAATTTCAAATTCTAGGGTTCTTCCATGCAAAGTTTCAGGGTACTCTAAAAATTTTGTGAATTTCTAAGGTTTCTAACTATTTATTCTAGAAAAACCTCACTTAGACCATGCTCGAAATTAGCATAAACTTTAGAATATCAACCACAGGTTTGTATTTCACCAAGCATTCCAAGAACAAAATTTACCTCTTAGAATAGCTTCCAAGGCTTCTTGAAAACTGTTGAAATAGTACCAAAACTTGGTTCAAAGTGTAGATAAAAATCACCAAAGCCTGCTCCAAATAGGTGTGCCACCTGGTGTGCTTTTACCTGATCCCAATTTGATAGAGACTGTTTTTAAGAGAGAGAAACCTGCTCCTATAGGGTCGTCTAGGGGTGAGTAAAACCCTGATGAAAGGGTTAGAGCAAAAGATGGATGGTTAAAAGGTGGTAATGTGAAGAGTGAGAATAGGTTAGGTGCTGCAGAAAAATTCTAATGAAGAGAAATAGAGAAACAAGAGAAGAAAAAGAAGAATGATGGAGAATAAGATAAGGGAAGGATATAAGGGTGAGGTTATAAGAAGATGGAAGAGAGGTAGATGAAGAAGAGGGTTGATAGAAGGGATGGAGAAAAGAGATGAAGACGAGAGAGAAATTGGGAGCTCATGACTTAACCAAAATGAGAGGAGAGAGAAGACTTGGATCGCAACCCAACTAAACCATAACGTGTCTCAATTCAAATTCAATATTAAACTCTGATTTATTTCATTGCAAGGTCCCCTTTAAATAGGGATTACAATCCATAGGAATAAAAACTTCCAAAACTTCAAAAAAAATCTCTAAAATCTAGACTTTTAAAATTAAAATTTGGTTGCTACTTTGACTAAACTTGCTAGTTAAGCAAGTGGTCCCCACATGAAGTAAAATACTTCAAAATATGAGAGATATTTTGTAGCCCACGTTTTGGCAAGGTAGACCCCACCAAAATTTTAAAAAAATCTCATAAATTGTGGGTTTCTCTCTAGCTGCCATACAACTTTGATGTGGGTCCCATTAAATCAAAAGTTCAAAGTCCAAGAGGACTCTAAACCTGCACACATGACCAACAAGCATGTGGGTCCCCTCATTTTAAATCTTAGCACTAAAAAAAAATTAAATAAACTCTCTAAAAATTCCCTAAGACCTTGGCAATATTTGAGTTATTTTTTCTAACTCTCTCATGCAAATAAAACCTTAAAATAAGAAATTACATGGCTTTAAACCTAGCCCTCTTCTGGCGTGGCACATAAACAAGCCTAAAGAAATTGTCCACATCAGTGAACCTTAGCCAAGCTTCACTAAGCTCAGCTCATTAAAAGCTCGGCTCATTATGAGCTTGGTTTAGATAATAATTTTATAATAAAATTATATATAGTAACAATGTTCAAATAAAACACATTAGTCTAATGGACCATTAGGATGTTGGGCCTGTTTGTTTGCTTTAGGTTTTTGTTTTTGTTTTTTTTTTCAGCCAAGCCTGAGCTTACCTTCACTAGCCTGAGCCTGAGCCGAGTTGGGCAAAGCTCAGCTCATTGACACCCCTAGTGTTTCTAGTTGATATCTCCTTTTATCTATTCTCTTTTATCTTCTATTTTTTTTTTTTTTTTTTTTAGCAAAATCCTTTGTTACACAACCTATCTCTCATACCTTTCAACCCTAGCCCAATCTCATAAACCTTTACCCTTTAAACCCTGCTCTATTCATCAAAGTTATAATCCTACCAAAATCCTATTGAAATCTCCAATTCCCCTTGGTCTTGCATCAAGACAGTTTGTAGTTTTTGAGTCCAGGGTGTTTAATCAGATGCTTAATTTAACATCCCCTAAAGTTTCTTATTATTATTATTATTTTTTTTATCTTTTTACAATATTTCTTGTTTTTTCACATATTTTCCATTATTTTGAAACATTCCATAGAAATTTCGATATAAGACACTAGGGAGAAATCTCCATTGAAATTGAAATTGTAAATCATGGTCACATGTAATGAGTGCATGCTATTATTGTAATATGGTGGAGGCATACTATTCTGTACTGTATGCTATATGTACCAATACATAACTAACAAAAGTAAAATTAGAGCGACACTGATGTAGAACAAGCCACAAAACTCCTCTTACATAATTAATCAAACACTTAGAAGGCCCAAAACATTTAACAGAAAATTACATTGATTTTCTTCAAGTTTCAAACTCATAAGTCTGTCCAACCCTTAAAGAGGATTATAAACAAGCCCTCATATGTAATTTAATATAAGAAATAGGGCTTTCTTTAAAGAATCAAAAAGAGGGAAAACAGAAAATCAGTCTGACCATATAAGGGTCATAGCATGGGTTTTGAATTTTACCAACCCAAAACTTTAAGAAGGATGGGTTTATATAAGCTGCAGGTATGAGAGTATATAGGATGATGGCATTTGATCAGGTCACTCTAAGAAAGTTGCTGGAAAATGGCAGGGCAGGGCATTTATTGGGTTTATAATTTTTCTGGGCAGATAGGGCTGGCCGAATGGGTAGGGTTGATGGGTTTTGAGTTTTGACAGCCCAAACCCCAAGTGATGAAGGAGATAGGTCTGCCGCTTGATATAGATTATTAAACTCTTTGCAAAAATCACAAGACTTCAAAGATTATATGCTGTAAAATTTTCTGGGCAGAAGTTGGAAGGGTTCTTGATAGTTTTTTTTTTGTGGGTTTCAATAGGTTTCAAAGATGTCAAGGGCAGCAGGTTATAGGGATGTTGGGGATGAGGTTTGAGTTGAAAATATGGATTGGGAGGATGAACGAAGGTGGCCGGCAGATCTAGGAGAAGTGGTGGAATGGGTTTGTTCAGGTTTAGGATCAAGGGATGGTTTCTTTAATGGGTCTTGAAATTTCTGGATTTATATGGTTAATCAATTAATGTAAAAGAGGATGGGGTGGGTTTGATTGAATGAAAAGCTAAGGTGTATGGGAGTGGATCGGCTGGTAGGGAGGTGTGTGGAGAAGATGGAGATGTTGTCAAGGGACTGCTATGGAAGGAGAAGGGGATTCTTGGAATGGGCAGCAAAAACTAAAGAAAACCAGTAAAAGAAAATCAAGAAAGAAGAAGAAGACAAGGGGGAAGAAGATAGAAGTTACTTTGGAGGAAATCACCAACCCCCAAGTTTGGGAAATCACCAACCCAAAGCTCTTGATAAGGTTGCCAAGAGAGGAATCACCATGCACAGCCGGCAGAGAGAGAGAGAGAGAGAGAGAGCTATGAAGCTTTCAAACTGTTTTATTTTTATTTCATGTAATAGGGTTTTTATTTTATTTTATAGATAAGGTAAAATTATATTAAAAACAAAGGAGAGCTCTGCATGAGAGATACAAGGCCCCCTGAGACCCCACAAGCTAAAACACTAAAGCATCCCACTCAAACACCTAATCACTAAAATTATAACTAGAAAAACCAGGAACAGTACAACTCCATGAAAAAAGGATGGGAACTATCTTATCTGCTATGTTCTCAGCTGAAAGGAAATGGTCTTTGAAGATCCTCCGATTCCTTTCCCTCCACAGGCACCAACACACCACAAATGGCATCCACCACCATAAAACCTTTCCACTCTCAGATAATCCATCACCTTTAGAATGGCTCCATTCCCATATTAGCACCTGCATAGAGGGAGGCTGCATCCATCGAATGTTGAACAAGTTCCAACTCCAACCCCACATGACAAAAGCATACTTACGATGCAAGAACAAATGGTCGCACGACTCCTCCTCCTTACAACACATACAACACCGGTTCGCTAATGGCATTCCTCTTGCTTGGAGAAGGTTCAGAGTCGGAGTCTTCCCGAAGAATAACACCCACATGAAGAAGGCAACCTTAGAAGGGACCTTAGATTTCCACAAAAATCTGAAGGACAGCGAATACGTACATTAGGGATCAGAGCTTTATAAAAGGCAGACACAGAAAAATTCCTACTTACGTCCCCCATCCACACCCGCTAGTCATCAATAGAGATGTTTAACCTCATACTCTCAATGATTTGCATCAAGGCAGCCACCTCTCCTATCTCCCAATCATTCAACCTACGTCTTAAATGCAAGTGTCAACCTTCAACTCCATCCTCATGAGCAAAATGCTCCCTTAACGTACCATCTTTTTTACCTACCAACTGAAAAATAGAAGGGAAGTCCATTTCCACAGTTCTCTCACTAGACCAAACATCTTTCCAAAATTTCACCGTATCACCTCTACCCACACGAAATCTGACTTTGTCACGGAAGGAATCCCACACCTTGAAAATCCCCTTCCACAGCCCACAACCATACGATCCTTTCGGCTTCCTACTGTACATCCCATACTTAGCTGTAATAACCCTACGCCACAATCTGTCTTTTTTGGATGAAAACCTCCACAGCCACTTCCCTAAGAGTGCTCTATTCATAACTCACACTGACTGAATTCTCAGCCCCCTTGTCCCAATGGCCGACAAACTTGGTTCCACCCTATTAAATGCAATTTTTTATTCCCCTCAAAAGAGTCCCATAAAAAATGGCGTTGAATTTGCTTTAACCCGTTCAGAACCTTTTTAGGCAGGGAAAACATTGATAAAAAATACACCAAAAGGTTGGACAAAACACTTTTGAGTAAAGTGAGCTTACCACCTTTAGAAAGATATAGCCATTTCCACGTAGCCAATCTTTTTTCAAACTTTTCAATCACCGGGTTCCACATCTCCTTGGACCTGTAATTAGCCCCTAGCGGTAGGCCTAAATAAGTCAAGGGCAAGCTACCCACTTGACATCCCATGATATTCGCCAACTCTCCTATATTTGGGCAATCCCCGGTTCCTAGGATCTTGCTTTTACTTAGGTTAATTCTCAAACTGAAGCCGCCTCAAACAACAATAAAATACTCCGTAAGTTCCTCATATGCTCCACCTCGAGCCTCATGAAAAAGAGTGTATCGTCCACAAATTGAAGGATGGATATAACCAGACCATAGGAACCAATCCTCCATCCCTTCAAGAAACCCACCTCCTCTACTTTAACTATCAATCTACTAAGGGCTTCCGTCACAATTATGAAGAGGAATGGCAAGAGGGGATCCCCTTGCCTCAGACCTCTACTGGCACTAAAAAAAACCTTCCGAAGTCCCATTCAACAATACAAAGAACGAGACAGATGACATGCAAACTTGGATCCAACT
>JAOXJP010145528.1:0-13243 GCA_025762735.1 Platanus orientalis | reverse complement strand
GAGAGAGAGAGAGAGAGAGAGAGAGAGAGAGAGAGGAGGGGAAGAGGGTTTTTTCCTCTCCTCTACGCAGGGGCGAGTGGATAGGAGAAAGAAAGAAAAGAAGGAAAAAAAGAAAAGGAAAGAAAGAAAGAAAAGAAAAGAAAAAAAGAAGAAAATAATAATAATAACAATAAAAAAATAAAGATGAAAAAAATATAAAAAAGGAATAAAAATAAAGATAAAAATAAAAATAAAAATGTAAAATGAAATAAAAAAAAATAAAGATATTAATAATAGTAATAATAATATAAATAAATAAAATAATAATAGTAATAATTCTAATAATAATAATAAAATAAAATAAAATAAAGGGTGTTCATTGGGTTAAATATTTGTTCCCTATTCAAAAAGAGGCGTCAAGACCGTCATGTGTCGGCTTTGGATGGATTTGATTGATTGGAATTGGCTAGATTATGAAGAAAGGTTGGAGATTGCTCTGTCCGTCTGTTGACTTGAAGAGAAACGCCGAGAATTGGGGATCGTGTCAAAATTAGGTGCTTACACTCACCGAGTCGATCTCATCCACAAGAGCACGAGCAAGGTTCGGACTGATCTGACTCAGCTGAAGGTTGACTCGTTCCTCTCCTCCATGCTCTCCTTTTGAGCTTGAGGATCTACTTCCAGCATGCTTGAAGAAATGATGAGGGGCTGTAAATTTAGGTCCGGGATCATTGTTGAGTTTAGGCGAGTTCACCCTTAGGCCCTTCTCCAAATCATTAATGTTTTGAATCACCTCCATTGGTAGCCCATTGCTCTTGTCCAAGAATTTTTTCTCTCATTCCTGTTCTTCATGGTTTAGCAAGCCACAATAGTAATAGTAGTTACCAAGTTTCTCATACTTTACAGTAATACAATACACCGCTCCATCCTCACATCTCAGAGAGAAGGCTTGACCAAGGGGTTTTGAAAAATCAAGACCAATTCTAACCCTTAAATAACCCTGTTGAGCATGATCCACCATTTTGAAACTCCCCATTCTTTTAGCCAGAATCTTAGCAACTGTATCTGTGAAGTGATCCTGTGGCATATTGTGATATTGAATCCATAACTCCACTTCTTTGAACTCTACCAACTTCGGACTTGTTCAAGGAGTCCATGTAGCAAGAGCTATTGTGTTTCTATTGAAGTTCCATGGACCAGCATTCCATAACTTACAAAAATCCATAACACACTGGAAAATAACCCTATAACTACCATTCTCCAAAGGGTAGATACTAGCCAGCTTAGACCACAACCAAGCCTTGGTGTGGGTCTTGACAAACGACTCCCTATTGTGGGCCTTACCCATTAAAGGTTTAGCAACAGTCGAGAGAGACCATTTGTCGTGGATATCATCCTGATTGCACACTAGGACTAAGGTTCACCTAATTGTTGCATTCAATTTCCATTGCTTATTTTCAATTAAATTGGCTATAATTTGATCTTGCTGTGATATGATTCTTTTACTCGTAGTGCCGATGAAGGTTTTCACTATACCCTTTCCATCACACATTTCTTTTTTATTTATTCATTTTTTGCCCTTAGGATCCCTGAACCTAAGACTAAGGAATGCCTTGTTGTTGCATCTCAATGCCATTGCTAAAGCATGTGAATGCATTTGAGGCATGAAGCTCAGACTGCCTATGTATCTGTATCTAACAGGATCAAACCAACGTAGTTCCTCAAAATCAATACCACTTCTTAAGGATAATATTTCTTTAGGAATCGAGCATTTGTGGCTGGGAGGACTTGGCTGCCTTCAACATCCCATAAGAGGTAAGCTTCATGTGGGTAAGCCTTCTTAGTGGCATAAGGGCCATCCCATTTGGCAGCAAGTTTTCATTCTTCTCGCTTATTGGAGTCCAATGGTGACCGTGCTAAGAGAACAATCTCACCCTTAGTGAAAGATCAAAGCTTGACTTTCTTGTTGTATGCATGTGTCATCCTGGCTTGATATAATTCTAGAGTTTGTTGTGCAGCGAGTCTGTGTTCATCTAAAGCCTCCAATTTAGCGAGGCAAATTTTGGCAGCTTCTGTATCAGTTAAGCTAGTATAGACTGTGACTCATAGAGATGACATTTGAACTTCTATAGGCAATACAAATTCTTCCCCAAACACGAGGGAGTATAGAGTCACTTTTGTTGGGGTTCAGAACGTAGTTCGATACGCCTATAAAGCCTCAGAAAGGCGCTCGTGCCAATCTTTCTTATACTTGGACACCATTTTCTTCATGATTTTGTAGAGAGTTTTGTTGAATGCTCCTGTTAGCCATTAGCTTGAGGATAATATCTTGATGAGTGTTCAAGATTGATGTGATACTTGTCCATGAAGCGATAGACGAAGGAACTAATGACGGGTTGACCATTATCAATGATGATCTTGTCGGGGACTCTAAATCTGTAGATTATGTGGACCCTGATAAACTAGACTATATCGGAAGCCTTGATTTCTTGTAATGTTATGGCCTCTGCCCATTTGGAGAAGTAGTCAGTTGCCCCAAGGATGTAGTGATGCTCCTTAGAGGAAGATGGATTAATTGGTCTAACAATGTCCATGCCCCACTTAGCAAAGGGCTAAGAACATGATGTAGCATATGAAGGCTCTATTGGAAGATGTCCATAATCACTATAAAGTTAATAGATGTGACACCTTTTAACGTAATCAATGTAGTGTAAAACCATTGTCGGCCAGTAGTATCCCAGTCTCTTCAATTGGTGTCATAGTTTTGGTCTGCTTTGGTGTGCTCTACACATACATGGCCTGAGCCGCTTTGTCCAAAGACAAGCAATGCAAGAGGAGACCGTCCAATGATCGCCTATAGAGCTGGTCGTCTTGTATAGTGAAATGCGGTGTGCATCATCGCCTCTCTGCCAGCTGGACTGGATCTGCAGGTTCATTTCTATTCCCTATATGTGCCATGATAAGGGCATGCCAGTCTATGCCTGGACTATTAGACTCCTCTCCTTAATGAGTTGTTTCCAAATTTTGTTGAAGCTCCAGGTTATAGACTGAAGTTGTCTCTTCAGTTTCAACCAGAGGAGGTATGACCTGTCAATAGTAAGATAGTTAACTCTCGAGTGAGTGAGTGATGCTGCGAGTGCTGTAAGGGCGTCAGCTTGACCATTGGAGTCTTGTCAAACATGCTTGATTTGTAGGCATTTGAAGAACCTTGCCAAGTCTTTAGCCCGCTTGAAGTAGGGTGTGAGGCTAGCTTCTTGATGTGATGGAGGCCATTCATCTACCGAATAAGGAGTTCGGAATCATCGTAGACAATAAGATCTTCGATGAGGATTTCCAAGGCTAATACAAGTCCTACTATTAAGGCTTCATACTCGGCCTTATTGTTGGAGCACCCTTGGCTTAGAGTGAGTGAGTGCATGATGATCCCATTGTCTGGTGTAACGAAAACAATGCCTATTCTAGAGGACTTATCTGAATTTTCACCCATTGCACTAACAGGTCCTCTTGATGCACCGTCAAAGTACATTCCCCAATCTTTCTTCGCAACAACCTACATGAATTCTTCATCTAGTAGGTCAAACTGGAGAGGGGAATCATCCAAAATTGGATGAGTCTGCGAGGGCTTTCCCCTTGACTACGCATTGTGGGATTTAATGAATATCAAACTCAGAGAAGAGGAAAATTCATTTGGCCAATCGACCTTGAACAGATGGGTGGCTCATGATATATTTTAGTGGGTCAACCCTGAAAATAAGATACACAGTTGTAGTGAAGAGATATTGCCATTACTTCTGTAGTGCGAAGATTAAGGCCAAGCAGATTTTTTTAATGGGCACATAAGTTAGTTCTGCGCTTGCCAGAGTATGATTGAGTTAGTACAAAGCGTGTTCCTTTCTTCCTCATTATGCTGAGCGAGTAAGGCACCTAAAGATGTGTCTAGTACCGTGACATACAACAACATTGGCTTCCTTGGCATAGGACTCATAAACATTGGCTGATTCAACAGGTATTCCTTGATGTCGTCAAAAGCATTTTGATGGACTTGGTCCCAAACAAATGAGACTCCCTTTTTCATGAGTCTGGTGAAGGGCCAGCATTGTCCTGAAAGATTAGAGATGAATCATCGGATGTACGCTAGACGCCCCTATAGACTCTTGAGCTCATCTATGTCTTTTGGGGCTGACATGTCTTTAATGACAATAATCTTTTTTGGGTTAATCTCAATTCCCCGATGTCGGATGACAAATCCTAGAAATCTCCCTAATGAGACGCCAAAAGCACATTTAAGAGGATTCATCTTCAAATGATATTGTTGAAGCCTTTTGATACACAGTCAATATCTGACAGATGATCTTGGCTTATTCTTGTTTTGACAACTAGGTCATCGACATAACATTCGAACATGTCATGTAAGAGGTCTTCAAATATAAATGTCATTGCCCGTTGGTATGTGGCACCAGCGTTCTTTAATCCGAATGACATAACTTTGTTACAAAATATTCCCTTTGGCATTCTGAATGCTGTTGCCTCTTCATCTTCAGGTGCCATTTGGATTTTGTTATAACTCAAATACCCATCCATAAAGGACAATGTCTTGTATCCAGTGGTGGCATCAACCAGTAGCTCAGTTAGGGGTAAGGGGAAGTCCTTAGGACATGCGTTGTTCAGATCTCTGTAGTCAATACATACTCAAATTTGGCCATTTTTCTTTTGTACGGGCACTATGTTGGCCAACCACTTTGGATGAAGAACTTCCCGAATGAATTAAGCACTACATAATTTATCTACTTCACCCTTTATCTTATCTACAATGTCGTGCCATGGTTTAATTGAATGCTGTTTGATAGGACACCGAGAGGGGTCAATGGCCAAGCGATGGACTGCTACGTTGGGGTCTAAACCCGACATTTATGAATAGTTTCAAGTGAACACATCTCAGTTTGCTTTGAGTAAGGAGATATACTACTCTTGCTCATTAGTGGATATACGGGTGCTGATGAATGTCAAGCAGGGATCATCCTAGGTTCCTAGATTAGCTTTGAGAAGATCGTCGATGGTTGTTTGGCAACCATCCTCAAGTTTTGGGGGCGCTGGCAAGACATTTTCTAAAATAAAATCATGCATAACCAATTTAGCGTTGGCTTCCTCAGATTCTTCTATAAAAAGACAACCGAACCAAGGCTTGTCTTATGCCATATTTAATTATAGCTGTGCGAGATCCCTACAGTTGTTTGATGATGTTGACCTGACCTCAGTTATGTGGATACCAGAGGCTTCATCACTTAACCAAGAATTGTGTTGTGTGATAACCATGTTTGTGGAGACTCTTAGTTGGGTTGGCTTTTGCCCCAATCCTGTGGTATTGGTCTTTTGCTTAGAGTTGAGAATGAGGCGCTCGAAATGTGGTGTGAGGACTTATTTCCCTTTGTATGACTGCTTCCATTTTCCTTCTTGATCAAATCCTGTGTTGGTCAACAAATTCTTGGACATCTTTGTATGTGGTAGGATCGCATCCCGATTTTTGAGTTGCCTCTTGCATGCCCTAGTGTGATTGTCTTCGACCTTATGTGCTTCTTTTGGAAGGAAGGTTATAGATGAACGATAAACATCTATCTTGGATATAGATAGCCATGACAATAGAAGAATGAAATTCTGAGTTGCATGGTTAGGCAACAAATTCCAACCATCCTTGTGAGCTTTAGGTAGATGCTTTACTTTGAGCTTTCATGACATCTTTTTTATGGACTCTGAATTAGACACAGGAGACTCGTCTTTGCGATAGTACTTGGCATTAGCAAAGTACAATTCCTTTGTTTGAAAAGGATTATCATCAGCGATTATGGTGCCTTGACTATCTTGCCAGGGGTACTTGATACATTGGTGGAAGGTCGAAGGAACCACTTGATATTTATACATCTAGGGTCGGCTTATAAGAGCATTGTATGTTGTGTCTGCATTGATGATGAAGAAAGATGTCTAATCCTCTATATGTTCGAATTTGGTTTTGAGTTGGATGGAACCTAGTGGTCGTTGTTCATTTTGATTGAAACTTTGAATGACAAGATTGCTTGGTCTTAATTGGGAGGTAGTATATTGACTGCGGATCTGCCATCAATCATGACCCGAGAGATAGGTTGCTTGTCAATGTGGCCTATGATGAATAACAGTCAGTTGTGATTCAGATCATTTGAATACTTGTTGGTGTCTTCGAAGGTGACTGTCAGCATGTAAAGTCCTTCTTGAGTTGCATTCTGCCAGGAAGTCCACATGATATCCTCATTCTTAGCAAATTCTTCTGGATTTGTTAATGCATTGACTAGTGATTCTCACAATTCTTGAGACAGATGGAGCGTGTTGTATATGTTGAGAAGTGCTGAAATGTTCTTTAGAGGTGCCATGATGTTATAGGGTACAGTTCCCTCAGATTTCTTTATAATCTTACCATGCTCATTCTCAATAGCCGCCGTCTTCATTGTATCAGCCTACTGATTCATGGTTGGACCATGGGGAGGTATTTGTTTTCACTTAATGAGAGTATTGTTTCGGTGGCTCTATGATTGGATGAGTGATTTTTATCTTAATGACGTTGCATACTTCCATTTGTTGGCTTTTAAACTAATCATTGGTGGGGAGTTCTTCTGGTGCCATGGAAAATCTATTAGCATCATTGTTCGAGTGTTCAAAGTTGAAGATCAGGGGTGGCATACTTCAAAGTGAGGAGTTGTCGCCACTGAATTCACGAGGATCTTAAGGAATTGAGTTAGCATCAGTAGATGTACTATCAACCATATCAACTTCCCATTGGTCATGTGGTAGGAATTCTATTACACTTTGTAAATATTGGGGATCATGCCTATATATGTGACCTCTGTCTTCTGTAGAAATGGTCAATGAGCATCGGCCAGAAGGATATGTGACAGGTTGGTAGGGCCACATACCACTCCAATGCATGAGAATCCAGTAAAAGATGGAACAACCGTAGCAACAAGTTATGTTCAGTCATTGGTAACCCGATCTCTTATAAGAAATGTTCAACATGGTAATGAGGATCACTGGCCCTTGTGTATATGGTGAGGGGGGAACTTCATACCCGTCAGGGAATTGTGTGAGGTAAACATCATTCCTGATAGATTGTTGCATATTGTTGAGATGCCTTACGTTGAGTACCTAGGCCACAATCTAGTCTGGTGACCCCTCCAATCTCTCATAGGTTTGCTATTCTATAGGCTGATATAGAGGATCAGGGTTCCATGGGTTATATGGCTCAAACCTAGGCTGTATGAATTCATTAAGAAACATGTTAATAAATGTATCCTTGGACTGAGCTGGTAGGTCAATGTTCCAATCTAAAGTCGGGCCATTTAGGGACAATGGGAATAGCCGTAACAATAGATTGTTATTGGGCATGACTTCTCAGCATGAGAGCATAAACTTGAATAGATGTTGCCATGGGCACTGGTAATCATCATTGGAAAAGGTGTTGAATAGTGGTATTTCATACCCAGCAGGGAAAGGTTCTGTATAAACATTATTGTGACAAGGGAAGACCTTTTGACAAAATCTGGTTAACACAGTCTCGTAGTACCCTCACATCCACTGTGTCATAGACAAGTGGGTTAGCCTATATGGTTGTTGTGGACCATCACGTATACAATTATTTAAGTGGAGAAGAATACAATTGCCATGGTAATTGATTCAGGAGATTGGTACCCTTCTCTCCATGAAGGTATCTTTGTATGTGAGGACATTTTTGGCTGTATTAATTCAAATCCAAGATGCCCGAAGTAACTGTATCGGACACAGGTTTCTTTATTGTGGAGGGTTATCCATGTGTACTATAGAGGCCATGTTGTAGGTGGCAAAGACCGGTGCCATGAAGTCTTCTGATTCAAGAGATTGGTACCCTTCTCTCCATGAAGGTATCTTTGTATGTGAGGACATTTTTGGCTGTATTAATACGAATCCAAGATGCCTAAGGTAACTGTATCGGACATAGGTTTCTTTATTGTGGAGGGTTGTCCATGTGTACTATGCGGGCCATGTTGTAGGTGACAACGACCGGAGCCATGAAGTCTTCTGGCATGTATTCTTCCAAAGTTACTAGGGACTGGGATGGCTACTCTAATAGATCATCATATTGCAGCTTCTTATCACAAGTCCTAGAGGCAGGCTTCATGGCACCACCCTTTAACCATAAAGGAAGTTGTTTATCATGCTTGGAATCACTGCGTGACCATTCATTGGTGGCCTGTCATCCAGAATGGAGACTTTTCCTATGTGTGGTTTTGCTTTCAAAGGTAAGCCATTCTTCATCATAGTCGAAGTCAGTTGACAAGTCCTCAAAGCCGCGAGTTATCCTAGTTTCATTGACGATGATATAGTTTGTCGAGGCTAGCTGTTGGATATTCATCTCAAGTTCAAACTTTTCGTTGTCTATAAAATCCTGTAGTTTGTCCTTGAAGACAGAACAATCCTGGAGGGTATGCCCTAGCAAGAGATGGTAGCAACAATATTTGCGATCATGAATTTTGTCAACCTTAGTTGGTCGTTTAGGCGTAGGAAGTATTATTTTCCTTACTTCCACCATTTGCTTAAAAAGACTTTCAATGTCATCATGATGGAATGAGTACGTCTTTTCTTATATGTCCCTTATGGTCAACCGTCTAGCTGAAGATTCCTACACGGATTGAGGTGTTGGGGCTACTTTGGGCGTCTTCTTGACAAAGAGCTTAGTTGCAATTGGTTTCTTAGCACCGACCATAGTGGATTCTACTTTTTTTTACCATAGTCTTACCTTTCCTTTTCCTTTTATGTTCTAATAATCTTTTCTTTAGATCGTAGGCTTTAAAGATCAAGTCATCGAAACTGGAACGAGATTATGGGGTGAGATGCAACGAGAGGTCGAAGGAAATATTATGCAAGCACATATCCACCAATTCTTTGGTAAGGAAGGCATGTTCACAAGCATATGTCATCTGCTTCCATCTATTAATGAAGTCGACCACCAATTCGTTATCTCATTTTTTTCATTTGCTAACTCATGTACCTTGATGGGTCTATTAGCACTCCAGAACTGTTGGAGGAATGCTCTCTTCATTGACTCCTAATCCAAGATCTAGCAAGGTTTGAGATTAGAATACTAGGTAAAGGTGGCATCGTCCAAGGATTGAATGAACAACCTTAGTAACAACTCACAGTGTTGGATGATCGACCCACATCTAGACTCGAACTGGGCTAGGTGTTGCCAGGGACAGGTGGTTCCGTTGAACATGATGAAGTGCGGGTGGACGAACTTGGGCGGGAAAGGCACCATATCGATGTATGACAGATAGGGCTTTCCTGTCGAATACCCTTGGAAGGATTTTTGTTCTTTATACTCCTTAAGTATGTCTGTCATCATTGAGTGTATGGAGTTCTAGTCCATGGCATGCCCCCTGGGAGGTCTGTGTGGATCCTGCTATGTTGTGGAGACATGCCCGTAATTGCCATGACTATGTGCCCATTGAGGAGAATTCCCTTGCAATGAAGCCTCTTGGAAATGATATGCTTGTTGGGAAGGGCATTGTAATGGTGGTTCCTGGAAATGATATCCCTATTGAGATGTCCTTTGTAAGGGGGGTTCCTAGAATTGATATACCCTTGTTGAGAAGGCCCATGAAGGAAAGACTCCTACTGAGGGATATTGTGGCATAGTCGTGCTTAGGAGTGCGTCAGTGGATGTGGTTACCCTGTGCATTGGTGCGAAAACATACTCTAGAGTAATTTGTGGTTGAACACTTGTTCTTGTGTTTGGGGCCATTGTTCTTGAATGTTCACCTGTCAGATGACTAAAGTTGGAGGTGGGTACCCCGTGTCCTGCTAGTGTGAGTTGGGTGACCATAGCTTTTAACTCTTCTATGGCCGCATCCTACATCGCCAAATGCCGGTCGTGCTCTCTAATTTTCTTTTTGAGTCTAGCTTGCAAATTTGTTGGGGCTAATTCCTCGTCAGAATCACTTACATAATCCCTGACATTGACATTTTTACGGAGTCCCTGTTCAGCTATTGGATCCATGAGAGGCGAGTTTGTATTCCCTTCTAGACTAGTGCCCACACTCTCCAATGGTAGGGTTGCAAAAGTGACATTTACTGTGGCAGCCAGTCTATATATATGTGGATTTGCATCGTCTTGGGATTCATTGGGAGAATATCGCAGCATAAGAGATCTATGACCTTTGCTTGAGGCTAATTGACTTCGCGTCATCATTCCGGTTGAGTTAATGACTTCTGGCTACGACGACGGCGAACCTGTAGCATTCAATTGTACTCCCTCCTGGGCTCCTATGGTCATGACAGAGACTTGAGGTTTCTTTTTAGGGACATATATCTTTCCCTTATTGACATAGGGGGTGTAACTCATGCTACCCTTAGTGTACAAAGGTAGAGAGGGATTTAACCTCTACAGATGTGGCCACGGTGGTAAAGCATTGATGGGGATTGTTCCTTCAATATCAGGGCTCATAATGGTGTACTTATGAACTTTTGCTCTTCTTTTCTGGGCCACATTTCGCTTTTGTCGTTGCTTTGGAGAAAGGTTCCTCTGTTTTTGAGGAGGGTCCTTGTTTATAAATTTTCTTAAAGGCTTGAACCTAGTTAAGAACATTGAATCCTAGAGTTAAACAATTGCTTTTGCTTCATGTTGCTGGTGTGTAGCACAGAGAGTTTGTGTAGTGATTCTCCTTATGTCTTGTTCGGGTTGAAATTGTAGTTCAATGGTCGTGGGCATGATTGTTTCAATTATATTATTTCTAGAGTTCTTTCTTTTCTTATTCTTGTTGGTGGGGGCTCCTTGTGTTGGTGCTTATTGCCTTAACGGTTTGGCCCGTAAAGGGTTCTTTCTTTGTGATGAGTAAACTTCTTGCGAAGGGAGTTTAGCTTGTGAGACATGTTGTCTTTGAGAGGGTACATCATTCTACTATGGGATCGGATTTTGTAAAGGGTTCAAATCTTGGGAAGGAATCAAGCTTCGTGAAGGATATTTCCCTCGCGATGATGCTTTTGCTCACAAAGAAGTTCTCATTCGCGAGGAGTGTTGTCTTCGCAGTAGGGTCCTTCCTTGAAATCCAAGAGCAGGTTCATGTTGTCCCTCAGGTTCTTGCGAAGATGTCTTTCCCTCTAACGAGACTTTTTCTACAATAAGCTCTAGGTCATCTGACTTTTCTCTAGACATAGCTGAGACCTTTGGCATTTACTTTAGGCATGTCTTTGCAGGTTATGTACTTTTTCTTTTATGAGCATTTCGGGCAGTGTTTTCCTTTGTTTCATAAGAAACCATAAGGGAGGAGATCATCTCAACATCATTTCTGATGTGAGTTTCGTTTTCGACAACCATGTTGGCCTCTACGGGCATAGGCAGGGTTGTTTCTTTAGCCAGAGAATATGAGATAACCTCTTCTCTAGGAAGGGCGTGCATAATCCCAGTGTTTGAGAGGTTGTAATAGCGTTGCCACATCTCCTCGAGGGGGAAGGAAAGCTAAGGAAACCAGAGAGATGAATGTCTTGGGTGGTGTAAAAACCACGTGGACCCATGTGTTCAGTCCCACGAAGGTGCATGGAAAGGCCATGAGAGACCTCGTGCTTGCAAACTTGTTTAGTTCTTAGAGACCATGTTAGAGTACTTGTTATTACAATGGAATAAAAAGGAAGATGATAGGAAAGTAAAGTCCCACCGGGCATGCTAGAAATTTGTAACACCAAATATCGCGTAGTTCTCTAAGGAACATGTGAAACTCCAAGTGTTCAAACTCCCAACCTTTCGAGGGTTGGTTTATTATTTTATGTGTGGGGACTTTTACTCCAAGCCTTTGAGAGACTTGTTAATTATAACCGTTAATGGAAAACCTCTGATTTCCTAATTGTTACGCGACTTGTAAAAGACAAGTTTTCATGGGATATAAATATGAAATGTATTAATGATGTGAAACAAGGGTACAAGGGCTTCTCTTTCTTCTTTTTTACAATTCTTGACTTTACTTGGTCTGAGCATTGACTTTACATCCATTAGCTTGAGTCTTCTCCATTGTGCATCGCAAAGGTGTACTTCACATTCTAGCGGGAGGGTATTCAACTTCGGATTTGAAGAGTTTGCTTGGCAGGTAAATGCCACTGATGGGACTAGTGCTTGAAGAAGTGAAGTATAACCTCTTTTCCTCTTGGGAGCAATTCAGATCAGTCTTCTTGGAGAGTTTGCAAAAGCTAGCACGAGAGAACCCATTCTGTTTTCATGGGCGAGCGTTGGGGCAACCACTTTTTTGTACACGTGATGCCTTAATTTTAGCTTGACTTTTGACTTTGCATGGATAGGTGTCAACGAGTTGTTCTCTTAGTTGATTCAATCAGATATTCTTGTTGTTGGTCAAACTCCTCTCTTAGTGAGATTTTGAGTTAAACTCTATCTTGATCCCTTAATTTGAGGAATTTCATAGATACACATGAGTCCATTTGGAGTAAAACTCTCATTAACTGATTCTGTGTATTTCATGAGATCTCATAGATTTGATAAGATCTTTGACGAATAAGGCTATTCTTGATTGTGTGGGGTCCATAAATAATTGTCCCTTGAGACTCGGGCCACGAGTTTAATCTTTTATGTCTTTGCAAAGCATTATTTGTTGAGGAGATGAACTTTGTGAGGTATGTGTCCTTCACAAGGTACTGTTCATCACTCGTGATGGTACTCCTTCGTAGGGTATTTTAGTCATTCTAAAAATTTTTGCATGCCAACAAATGTAAGAAAATTTGAGTGATGACCCTTCCCATTAGGATATAATGTAATGGTATGATAGACCCTTCATAGGTTATAATGTAATGAAAATCTTTCCATTAAAAATAAATTTCAATGGCAAAGAATGATGACCCTTACCATTGTGGAATAACACAATGTGCCAAAGTATGAAGTAATGTTAAAGGTCTCACTATTGAGAAACATAAAATATATAAGAAGACAAGAAAATTTAAAAGAAAGAGAAAAAACTATGATAATAAGAAAAGAGAAGTTCATAAGGAAGTAAAAACATTAAAGAAAGAAAAGAAAACTTATAAGCTTCAAAAGTGAAATAAAAACTAAGTCATGTAAGAAAAAATATGTAAAGGCAAGAAGTAGAAACATCTAAATATCACAAGTATAGAGAAAAGCATAAGGTATGTAAGAATAGTGAAACTATGACAAGAAAAGAAAGGAAATCATACAAACTTTAAAGGTAAAATAAATACATAAGTTATATAA